>BLSH010011268.1:506819-517030 GCA_018402905.1 Glandirana rugosa
CCCCCCCCCCCCCCCCCCCGGTCTGCCGCGTTTGTGTAATTGAGGGCCCTGGGGCCTGTACCGGTGTTCCCACTGTTCGTTCGCGTGCGTTTTTAGCCGCTGCCATTTTGTGACGGTTGGCTCATGCTGCGCGAGCGCCATTTTCTCCCTGGTGGTGGTTTTTTTATTACACTCTGTGTAACTGCGCGCGCTTTCTCCTCAGAGAAGCGGCAGCTGCATGTGTGGTACAGTCCTCAGGCGCGCCTTTTTTCTCTCACAGCGCTGACAGGCTACAGGACTAGAGGCAGCAGGTTTGGCTGGCTCCTTGGGGTGTGGATTTAGGTGGGCTTGTCCTCCCAGGCTCACTGGGTGGTCTTGGGTGGTGGTGGTGATACGTGGGGGGGGGGTCCCATTCAGGCCTATGTCTGGGGACGGCGACGCGGCGGCTATGGACCCTGCAGCGCCCTCTGATTTGGAACCGGCTGAGCAATGCTCCGCACAAGCCCCTGCGGTCACTTTGGACCTCTTGCGGGCTCTTTTTGTGGAATTTATTCCTAAGGTTACTGATCCAGCCCCTGAGCCCCCCGCTAAGCGCTTGGCCCCCCATGTCTCCTCAGGCGAGGATTCAGATCATGAAGTCGCCTCGGTTGTCACGGGGACCCCTGTGGAACGCTCTGAGGGTGAATTGGTCCTCTCAGATACTGTAGAGGACCAGGGGGCCTCAGTGGCGCGCGACAAGGCAATTATAGCGGCACTATCTGATGACATTCGCCAGGCTCTGTGCCTTGCTCAGTCTGAGGAGGCGCAGACTTCCACTTATGTCTGTGGGTCTATGAGGCCTCATAAGTCGCCTAGGGCTTTTCCTTATGATCAATTTTTTGAACGGGCTGTTTTTAAGGAATGGGGTTCCCCCAAAAATTCCTTCACTTATCCTAAGCGTTTTGCAGTGCGCTATCCCTTTGAGGATGCTTTCCTTAAGCGGTGGGCTACCCCTTCGGTGGACCCACCGGTGGCCCGTCTAAATAAGGCTACCACCCTTCCTGTGGAGGGTTCGCCCTCTTTTAAGGACGCGGCGGATCGTTGCACGGAAATGGTGTCTAAGGCTATTTTTCAGGTAGCAGGTTTTGCTATGCGGCCAGCTCTGGCCTCAGCAATGTCAGCGCAGTCCCTTTTTCAGTGCCTCTCCTCAGTGTGCAAAAATTGGCGTTGCAATTGTGCAAGGAATGAGTTGCATAAGGTGCAACACGTGGTGGAAGGCCTCCATTATCTGTGCGACTCCCTGCTGGACATCATGCCCATGCTGTCCAAAATTTCAGCCTTTGCTATAATCATCAGACGGGTGTTGTGGCTGAGGTCTTGGTCGGGTGATCAGGCGTCTAAGAAACGCCTCACTGACCTTCCCTTCCCTTCCAGGGGGGTCATTTGTTTGGACCACAGCTGGACGAAATCATTAAAGATTTCACGGGGGGGAAGAGTCTCTTTCTTCCGGAACCCAAACGGCGGGACTTTCGCCGACGAAAGGGCCCCTCTTTTTCTGGGCAGAAAAAGTTTTTTCGTGCCTCAGGCACAACCGGGGCGGGTTCCAAGTCCGGTAAGGCCCCGGATGGATCTGGTAAGAGAACCTGGCAACGAAAGCCCGGTAAAGCGGAGGATAAGCCCTCAGCGTGACAGGTTGCCCCCGCCCATATCTCGGGTGGGGGGCTGGTTATTGGAGTTTGCGGACTGCTGGACAGCTCACATCTCCGATCGGTGGGTCCTGAATGTGGTGTCCACCGGTTACGGGATAGAGTTCAAAGCTCTGCCCCCAGACAGGTATTTTTCCTCAAACCTAAGACTTCCGCAGGGGCGTCTGGAGGAACTGTTAAGCGCGGTCCAGTCCCTCGCGGACATGGGCGTCGTAGTGCCAGTTCCACTGGAGGAGAGGTTTTGCGGTTTTTACTCAAACCTCTTTGTGGTGCCAAAAAGGGGCGGGGTCAGGCCGATTCTGGATCTCAAAGCTCTGAACTGCTTTGTCAAAGCACAGAAGTTCAAGATGAAGTCCATTCGCTCGGTCGTTGCCGCCCTGCATCAAGGGGAATTCTCGGCATCCCTGGACATCAGGGACGCCTATCTGCACGTTCCCATCTGCCAAAAACACCAGCGTTTTCTGCGTTTCGCAGTAGGAGACCTGCACTACCAGTTTGTGGCCCTACCGTTCGGTCTGGCCTCGGCTCCCAGGGTGTTCACCAAGGTGTTGGCACCATTCCTAGCACTGCTAAGACAGAGAGGTATCGCAGTGGTAGCGTACCTCGACGACCTGCTTTTGAGGGCGGAGTCGGTAGTGTCCTTGGAGGAGGACGTGAGAATCACGGCTTCTACACTAAGGGACTTCGGTTGGCTCATCAACCTGCAAAAGTCCTCGCTAGCCCCCTCATGTCGCCTGGAGTACCTCGGTCTGATTCTAGACCCGGTGCAGGCGAAGGTGTTCTTGCCTCCCAACAAGCTATTGGGGCTGCAAGCGGCGGTTCGGACCCTACTGTTGCGCCGGAGGTCCTCCCTAAGGTTCTGCAAGCGGGTGTTGGGACTCATGGTTTCGTCCTTCGAGGCGATACCTTACGCCCAGAGTCACACGCTCCTGCAGAAGGCGATTCTGTCAAGGTGGGACAAATCTCCCCTTTCTCTGGACAGACTGATCCGTGTGGACCACCAGACCAGGGGATCACTGACTTGGTGGCTCCAGGCTCCAGCACTGACTCTGGGAAAGTCTTTTCTTCCCCTCAACTGGTCGATTGTAACGACGGATGCCAGCCTGACGGGCTGGGGAGGGGTGTTGGGTCAGTTGTCTGCTCAGGGCCGTTGCTCAGCTCTGGAAGCTCGACTTCCGATAAATGTGTTGGAACTGAGAGCGATCAGGCTTTGCTTGTCCCGATGGTCGACAAGGCTGCATGGCCTCCCTGTGCGGGTTCAGTCGGACAATGCCACAGCTGTGGCGTATGTGAACCATCAAGGAGGGACAAGGAGTTCCGCGGCAGCTGCAGAGGCTGCTCTGATTCTCCGCTGGGCGGAACAACATGTCCCGGCGCTCTCCGCAATTTACATTCCGGGAGTGGAGAACTGGCAGGCGGACTTTCTCAGTCGCCAGACACTGGACCAGGGGGAATGGTCCCTGCATCCGGAGGTGTTTCACCAGATTTGCTGCAAGTGGGGCACACCAGAGGTAGACCTCATGGCGTCCAGGTTCAATCACAAGGTCGAGACCTTCGTGTGCAGAACAAGAGATCCTTTGGCGGTCGCCACGGACGCTCTGGTGGCTCCTTGGGGTCGGTATCGGTTAATATACCTCTTCCCTCCCCTGAAGCTGTTGCCTCGGGTTCTGTGCAGGATAGCTGCAGAGGGTATTCCGACGATCCTGGTCGCTCCCGATTGGCCTCGGCGCAATTGGTACGCCGATCTGGTTCGGATGGTGGCGGACGCCCCTTGGCGGCTTCCGCTTCGCGAAGACCTGCTGTCCCAAGGTCCCATCTTGCACCCTGCTTTACCCTCGCTGGCTTTGACGGCTTGGCTATTGAGGCCCAGGTATTGAGGGATCGGGGAGTCGCTGACTCTGTAATCCCTACTATGCTTAAGGCACGCAAGTGCACTTCGCGAAAAAATTTATCACAGGACCTGGAAAGCCTATATTGCATGGTGCGAAGCGGGGGGTTGGAACCCTCGCTCTTATTTGGTGTCCAGGGTGCTGACTTTTCTGCAACAGGGACTGGACAAGAGCCTGGCATTGAGTACGCTCAAGGGCCAGATTTCGGCCTTAGCGGTCCTTTTTCAGACACCTTTGGCTTCCCATTCGCTGATCCGCACATTTGTACAGGGTGTACGTCATGCGGCTCCCCAGTTTCGGCCGCCTTTGGCGCCGTGGGATTTGAATCTGGTGCTCTCTGTTTTACAGAAACCACCGTATGAGAAGATTAGGGACATTCCCTTGTCCCTTTTGTCGCAGAAGGTTGCCTTCTTAGTGGCTGTCACATCCGCACGGCGGGTGTCGGAATTGGCTGCCTTGTCCTGCAAGTCCCCGTACTTGATTCTTCATAATGACAAGGCGGTGTTGCGACTTCCACCTTCTTTCCTTCCGAAGGTGGTCTCTTCTTTTCATTTGAATGAGGATATTGTCCTTCCTTCATTATGTCCTCACCCAAACCATCCTAAGGAATTTGAGTTACACTCTTTGGATGTGGTGAGGGCCCTGCGGGTTTATTTGAGTGCTACAGCTTCCTTTCGGAAGTCTGACTCGTTGTTTGTGTTACCCGGGTGCTCCAAACAGGGTTCGGCAGCCTCGTCGGCTACCATTTCCCATTGGATTAGACAGACCGTGACCCATGTTTATGAGCTTCGGGGCAAGGTTCCCTCTGTTCCGGTCACGGCTCATTCCACCAGGTCGGTCAGCACCTCCTGGGCGTTCAGGCACCAGGCTTCGGTGTCTCAGGTGTGCAAAGCGGCCACTTGGGCCTCAGTGCACATGTTTACTAACTTTTACAAAGTTGATGTTTCAGCATCTGCGGATGCTGCTTTTGGCCGCAAAGTTTTGCGAGCAGCGGTGTGAGTGCGTCTGGCGCTCCCTGAGAGGGTTCTGTTTTGTACAGTTGTTGTTGTTTGCCCACCCCTCTAGTTTTTTGGCACTGCTTTGGGACGTCCCCACGTGTCATTTAAGATGAGCTGCGTCTGTCAGTGAACGTAAGGGAAAAAGGGATTTTATTATAACTTACCGTAAAATCCTTTTCTCTGAGTTCACTGACAGACGCAGCTCCCACCCCTCTGTTTTTTTTGTTGCACTGCTTGTGACAAACTGAATGCTATTGGCCAGCAGGGGGTTTTATCGGCTCAGGTGAGGACGGCCCCCATGGGAGGGGCCAGCCTATCCCTGATGCTTTTGCATCTGTTTTGCCTAGTCACTCCTGATAGGACGACATAAAACCCACGTGTCATTTAAGAAGAGCTGCGTCTGTCAGTGAACTCGGGGAAAAGGATTTTACGGTAAGTTATAATAAAATCCCTTTTTTTAAGCTTTGTGGATAGCATAGGCAAGGGGTAACACCCCTGTAATATTTGTTTTGCTGTCTGTGTTTCTGTTCAGAAGATTTCACCTCACTTCCTGTCCCAATGATATATGGATTTTGAAAATTTTGGGTTGTTGTGGAAACAAGAATTGGTAATAAAGCATCAGTGGAGACACCTTTTTCCCATGGTAACTCTTACAGGAGTGAATTTCCCTTCCTAGGGGTAGATTTCCTCTCAGTTCCTGTTGTCTACCTCCGTTTGTAAGTAGGAGTCGTTTGTAAGTCGGGTGTTTGTAACTAGGGGACTGCCTGTATATAAAAAAGTGTAAAATCAGTATAAAAAATTGTATAAAAAATACATTGTCCAATAAATAAATAAAAAAAGAAAAAAATGTGTATATAATAGTAAACAGTCTTCAGAAAATATATGTATACATTCCACAGTCTGTATTCGAGTGACTTAGTGACATTCCATCATTGTATCCACAAAAATAGTGACTTACACACGTGCTCCCATTATGTGTCCCCACTCACCAGAGCCACACACCCCTGCAGGGGTAATGCGCATGTAACTGGTCCGGTGTTGAAATCTCGTTCCCAGATCGGTCTGTGTGTAGTATACCGGGACAGTATTCATCCACAAGAGGACTCCTCCCAGTGAAATTTCATTTAAAAAGGAAATAAGATCCCAGAATAGTGGCCATCTTGGTACTCCAACCGCTTATATACACAGCATGATGGGCGGTCTTATTAGGCACACCCGCGCTCATCAGCCTATGGAGACCGCATATATTTGCTGAAAATAATAGTAGATGTTTATAAATGAGTTAAAAATGGAGTCCTGGTTGGAATCAAAGTTCGGGAAAGGAAAAAAAAATATATCAGATAAGAAATCTAACTTATATTTTGATGTGGAAAAAAGGAAAAAACTAAAAAACTATTCCATTCAATGATATAAGTGTATTTCAATGTATCTTTCCAAGAAAGCTCCTCCTAGAGGGCAAATAGGGGATGAGCAGTATTCATGAGAGAGGAAGAGATCGCAAATCCAGCTAGTACCTTGTAAAGCTTATATAAAATTTATAAAACTTTTTTTACCCAAATAAATGAGTGGACATATTCTCCACATCATATATAGAATATATTAATATCCATATAAAATATTACTCAATATATAAAATTTCTTTCTAAAAGTGTTACTTGATCATTAGATAACAATACATATATATTTGCATAAGAAGATACATATATATTACATAAAGAGCACATATATTGGAATTAAAATTAAATTTAGGAATTATTTTTTTTTAAATATTTTTTAGAAATATTATTTTAAAAATTGGACAGAAAGCAATTTAAATCTATGTCCACATTCAATCTGCCCGGCACAAGCGTGCCCAGGCGGTATATCCACCGGGTTTCATTCTGGGATATAGCGATCTTTTTATTTCCCCCTCTCCAGTTATTTTTAATTCTATCAATGCCATAAAAAATAAGACATCTCGGTGGACCTCTTTAAAATGTCGAGACAAATTTTGTTTAGGGAACCCTTTTTTAATATTATTTATATGTTCCCTAATTCTCACATATAAGGGTCTGTGTTTCTCCCCACGTACTGCAGGTGACATGGACATTCAATAATGTATGTCACATGAGTACTATTACATGTAATAAGCTCTTTGATTTGATACTCCTTACTGGATGTCCTGGATTGAATGTGGACATAGATTTAAATTGCTTTCTGTCCAATTTTTAAATAATAAAGTTTAAAATAATATTTCTCTTACGTTCACTGACAGACGCAGCTCTTCTTAATTGACACGTTGGGTTTTATGTCGTCCTATCAGGAGTGACTAGGCAAAACAGATGCAAAAGCATCAGGGATAGGCTGGCCCCTCCCATGGGGGCCGTCCTCACCTGAGCCTATAAAACCCCCTGCTGGCCAATAGCATTCAGTTTTGTTTGCCTAGTGCAAAAGGAGTTGACTGGGTTCCCTCTGGGACCTGCGTTTTCTGCATGTAAATTTTCTCTAAGGAAAAAATGAAGACTTCTATTAAGTAGCCGGCTTTGGCATAGAGCGGATATCACGAATCCAAAGCTTTGCCCTGCCCGGCCACCTCCTGGCGAGCTACCCTGAAATGACAGGGCTACGTCGCTCAGGGCCCGTTCCGTGCGGGCGGCCTTTGGCTGTTGCCACTTGTGCCCAGTGTCTGGCTTTTGCCTTTCCAGTGGCCTTGGCCAGCAGCAATCCTTCCCGGGACAAGGGGGGAAAGTCTGCTTCAGGTGGCTACCCGCAACGCCTGTCGGACTGGTGAGTGGACCCCTCCCCCGCCTTAGGGCGTGGGGAGCGGCATTCGTCGCAATTAAAATTTAGCGGTAGCTCTTCCCTGTCAGGGGTGCACCTAGTAATTGGGTTGCCCCCTCCCCCGGCCCCCACCCCTGGCCTGCCGTGTTCGCGCGGCGTCGCGCTTGTGATACAAGGGGCCCTGAGCCTGTACCGGTGTTCCCGCTGGGGAACATCCGTTCGGATTGCCGTTTAGCGGTAAACGGTCAAGTTACGTTCTGAAGGTCCGCCGCCATTTTGCAGCGGTTGGCTCGTGCTGCGTGGGCACCATTTTCTCCCCAATGGCGGTTTGTAGTATTGCGCCCTTTGTAACTGTGCGCGCTTTGCAGCGGCAACTGCACGTGTGGTACAGTCCCCAGGCGCGCTTTTTTCTCTCACGGCGCTGACAGGCTACAGGGCTAGAAGCAGCAGGTTTGGCTGGCTCCTTGGGGTGTTGGTATAAGTGGGCTTGTCCTCCCAGGCTCCCTGGTTGGTTTCAGATGGTGGTGGTGATTACGTGGGGGGGGGGCGTCCCATTCAGGCCTATGTCTGGGGACGGCGACGCGGCGGCTATGGACCCTGCAGCGCCCTCTGATTTTGAGCCAGCAGAGCAGCACTCCGCACAAGCCCCTGCGGTCACTTTGGACCTTTTGCGGGCTCTTTTTGTGGAATTCATTCCTAAGGTGGTTACTGCTCCGGACCCAGAGCCCCCCGCTAAGCGCTTGGCCCCCCATGTCTCCTCAGGCGAGGATTCAGATCATGAAGTCGCTTCGGTTGTCATGGGGACCCCCGTGGAACTCTCTGAAGGTGAATTGGTCCTCTCAGATACTGAAGAGGACCAGGGGGCCTCAGTGGCGCGCGACAGGGCAATTGTAGCGGCGCTAATTGCTGACATTCGCCAGGCTCTGTGCCTTGATCAGTCAGAGGAGGCGCAGACTTCCACTTATGTCTGTGGGTCTATGAGGCATCCTAAGTCCCCTAGGGCTTTTCCCTATGATCAATTTTTTGAGCGGGCTGTTTTTAAGGAATGGGGTTCCCCCAAAAATTCCTTCACCTTGCCTAAGCGTTTTGCGGTGCGTTATCCCTTTGAGCATGCTTTCCTTAAGCGGTGGGCTTCCCCTTTGGTGGACCCACCGGTGGCCCATCTGAATAAGGCTACAACCCTTCCTGTGGAGGGTTCGCCCTCCTTCAAGGACGCGGCGGATCGTCGCACGGAAATGGAGTCTAAGGCTATCTTTCAGGTAGCAGGTTTTGCTATGCGGCCAGCTCTGGCCTCAGCAATGACAGCACAGTCTTTTTTTGTGTGCCTCTAATCGGTGAGCACAAATTTGCGTTGCAATTGTGCGAGGAATGAGTTGCATAAGGTGCAACACGTGGTGGAAGGCCTCCATTATCTGTGCGACTCCCTGCTGGACATCATGCCCATGCTGTCCAAAACTTCCGCCTTTGCAGTAATCATCAGACGGGTGTTGTGGCTGAGGTCTTGGTCGGTTGATTAGGCATCTAAGAAGCGCCTCACGGACCTTCCCTTCCAGGGGGGTCGTTTGTTTGGACCGCAGCTTGACGAAATCATTAAGGATTTCACAGGGGGGGAACAGTCTCTTTCTTCCGGAACCCAAACGGCGGGACTTTCGCCGACGACAGGGCCCCTCTTTTTCTGGGCAGAAAAAGTTTTTTCGTGCCTCCGGCACAGCCGGGGCGGGTTCCAAGTCCAGTAAGGCCCCGGCTGGCTCTGGTAAGAGAACCTGGCAACGGAAACCTGGTAAAGCGGAGGATAAGCCCTCCTCAGCATGACGGGTTGCCCCCGCCCATCTCTCGGGTGGGGGGCTGGTTATTGGAGTTTGCGGACTGCTGGACAGCTCACATCTCCGATCGGTGGGTCCTGTATATGGTGTCCACCGGATACCGGATAGAGTTCAAAGCTCTGCCCCCAGACAGGTTCTTTCCCTCAAACCTGAGACTCTCGCAGGGGCGTCTGGAGGAGCTGTTAGGCGCGGTCCAGTCCCTTGCGGACATGGGCGTCGTGGTGCCAGTTCCACTGGAGGAGAGGTTCTGCGGTTTTTACTCAAACCTCTTTGTGGTGCCCAAAAAGGGCGGGGTCAGGCCAATTCTGGACCTCAAAGCTCTGAACTGCTTTGTCAAAGCACAGAAGTTCAAGATGGAGTCCGTTCGCTCGGTCGAATTCTTGGCATCCCTGGACATCAGGGACGCCTATCTGTACGTTCCCATCTGCCAAAAACACCAGCGTTTTCTGCTCTTCACAGTGGGAGACCTGCACTACCAGTTTGTGGTCCTACCTTTCGGTCTGGCCTCGGCTCCCAGGGTGTTCACCAAGGTGTTGGCACCGGTCCTAGCACTGCTAAGACAGAGAGGTATCGCAGTGGTAGCGTACCTCGACGACCTTTCTCGTCTTTTGCGACCACAAAAACCGTCTACCCTTGCATGTCTATCCGCAGGGACTACAGGTCCCTACGGTTCTTAAGCTGGCTCGCTTGCCTGAGGTAGAACTTGAAGACACGAAACTGTTTCGTCAAGTCTCGAAACTCCAGGTCTTAACCGGACTGGGGCGGGAAAAACCCGTGGTGTTTCTCCAAACTCATTTTTGGCGTCTTGGAGAGGAGGTCACCTTGACCGTGGTGCTGCGGGTACAGGCGTTCCCTGACCTGGCGCGGATTGTCGAGGAGGTCTGCGGGGACGCTCTCAGAGTCCAAACTCCCTTTCTTGGACAGACCCCCGTCTCGAAACTTGAGATAGGCCATAGGCCACCTGTGGTATATGTCCTGGGTGGCTAGCCTCTACACTCGACAGGTCGTCAGGCGTTTGAGGTTATTGGTCGGGGGGTGGGCTCTCTACCCGCCCCCGTTGGGCAGTACGACTCCTCC
>BLSH010011268.1:527014-568742 GCA_018402905.1 Glandirana rugosa
TATAAGTAGTCAAATCCGGCTATATATAAGAAGATGTATAAAAACCATTTTTTTTTAGCGTTATTCGCATATAACTAACCAAACGCGTTTTCAGACATTTACACAGTAATCAGTGGATATTTAAATTTCTGATCGCTGTATAAATGTCATTGGTCCCAAAAATGTGTAAAAAATGTCCGACATTTCTGCTGCAATATCACAGTCCCGATAAAAATCGCAGATCGCTGCCATTACTAGTAAAAAAAAAAATAATAATAAAAACGCCTTAAATCAATTTCCATAGTTTGAGACGCGATAACTTTTGCGCAAACCAATCAATATACGCTTATTGCGATTTTTTTTTACCAAAAATATGTAGAAGAATATATATCGGCCTAAACTGATGAATATATTTTTTTTTTTTTTTTTGAGAAAAGTTTTATTGTCTTTATGCAAGATATCGATACAATCATTGTATAAAGGCAGAAGTAAACAAAAATACATTGCATACAGTGAAGTAGAATAGAATTTTTCATACAACATATAACTCAGGAGACCTAGTGGGAGTATACAATCTACCTGTAGAGGTCTGGATGTCTTTCTAGGGTAAAGTAAATCAAGACTTGGTGTCTTGATGAAAGTAAATGTGAAGTGAGAAATTATAACAGTTGCAAGCCTGAATCTAGATACATACATCATCAGAGGAAGATATATAAGAATAAAGTCGGCTTTATTTTTTCGTGAACTTGGGAGATCAGGTTTGAGGCTGTGTACTCTGGGCTTTTTAGCTTTAGACCTCCCTGGTGGAGGTTGATGTCGGCCCCCCTTAAGCATAGTGAGTTTTTAGGAATTGGTATTTGAATTGAAGAGGACCTTGAAAGAGATTCTGCTCTTCTCGAGATAGGGAGCGGTCTATGAAAGGTTGCCACTTTTTGAAAAATCTGAGGTTGCTGGAAGGGCTTGAAAAGTCTGTTGTAAGTTTTTCCTTGTATAGGGTAAGTGTCAGCTCTCTCTTGAGGAAGGTTATGGTTGGGGGAGATGTCTTAATCCAGTTCTTGAGGATTAGTTTGCGAGCTATCATGAGGGCTGTCAATGCCCAAGCGTTGGGAGGAGACCAGGTGATGAGCTGTTTATCCCAATAACCGAATATGAGGAGAAAGGGGTCTCTCGGTAGTTTGGTCCTAGTGATGCCAAAGATGAAAGCAAGTGTCTGTTCCCAAAAGGTCGCTATGTGAGAGCAAGACCAAAACCGATGAGCTAAAGTTGGTTTCGCTTGTTGGCATAGTGGGCAGATCAATGAGTTAGTGGTGCTGGGTTGTCTGGAATAGGGGATGAAGGCACGATGGATAAGTTTTAGCTGTGATTCCCTCCAGGACTCGCAGGGGGTGATTTTCAGTATAGAGTTGTATCCCGATAGTATTTTGTGTTGGATGTCAGGATCGGGAAAGTCCGTGTTCCATTTGGTAGCTGCTAGAGTCACTGAAGCGGGTGAAGATGCCAATAGTATAGGTTTGTATAAGGCTGAGATGGAATAATTGCCACTGGCCAGTGCGATTTCCAGTGGGGAGGATTTGACTCGATGTAGGCTTTCTCTTCCCGATGAGATTAGGAAACTCCTGCATTGCCCATAGTAGATAAGGTGGGAAGGTGGGAGGGACAATTTTTCTGCTATTTCTTTAAAAGGGAGGATGGCTCCTGTGTTTGGGTTACATAAATAGGAGAATTTCGTGAGACCTTTCTTCTCCCACTCCAGGTAGATTTTGTGTTCCATTCCTGCTGGGAAGCTAGGGTTTCTTTGAATGGGGGTGTGTTTCGAGATAACAGCAGGTAATGACAGGCATTTTCTCGTTTCGCGCCAGGCTATGATAGTGTCTCTCAGGAGAAGGCTTTGTTTCAGATCTTGCCTGAGCAGCGTAGGCTTAGTGTGGAGCAGGGCTTCAAGCGAAAAGGGGTAGGCCATAGCTGATTCCAGTTCTTATGAAGTATACTGAGAAGAATTAGACAACCAGTCCAGACCTATACGATTTAGGCAAACCAAATTGTACAATCTAGTATTGGGTAAGTTGGTCCCCCCCGCGCCCCTGGGAAGATGCATTTTGTGGAGGGCAATGCGTGCCCTTTTTTTCGCCACAGAAATTTTGAGAGTGCACTATGAAGAATCTGAATGTCTTTATGTTTAATAAGCAAAGGTATTGTTTGCATTGGGTAGAGGAGTCTGGCGAAACTGACCATTTTGTATAGAAAGCATCTCCCCAGGAGCGAGAGGGGGAGATCCATCCAGCCCTCCAATTCTTGTGTAATCTTGGAAATCAAAGGGGGGAAGTTTAGTGAGTAGATAGAAGAGGGGATTTTCCCAATTTTTACTCCCAAGTAGGTTATGGAGGATTTGGCTATGGCAAAAGGGGATTCGGGGGCCCAAGCCGGCGTACGGTGATTCCCCAGACATAGGATCTTGCTTTTGTGGAAATTGATACGCAGCCCTGAGTAAGTCCTAAATTCTTGGAATATGTCCTTGATGATATGTATATCTGAGGACGGATTGGCAGTGAAGATCAAGACATCGTCCGCAAAAAGGGCGGAACGGATCTCGTGATCTGCAAAAGGGATGCCGTGTATGGGGGCACAAAAGGTAAGGTGTCTAGAAAGGGGTTCCATTGCCAGATTGAAGAGCAAGGGTGATAGGGGGCACCCTTGTCTCGTGCCTTTAAATAGCCTGAATTCTTGGGAGAGGAGTCCTGCTACCACTAGCTTTGCCTTAGGGGAGGCGTACATTTCTTTGAGCATATGTAAGAAGGGACCGTCAAAGCCCATTTTAGTAAGTACTAAATTGAGCCATTCGAAATGGACGTTGTCGAATGCTTTTTCTGCATCCAAGGCAATGATGGCCAGGTCAGCTTCGCTGTGCGAATTGGCATAGTCTAGAGCCATCATTACCTTGCGAATGTTCAGGGTTGCAGTTCTGCCCTTAACAAAGCCCGATTGTGCTGGGTGAATTAGGGTGGGTATAATATTGGCTAAGCGGGTAGCGATTATTTTTGACAGGATTTTAACATCTAAATTTAGGAGGGAAATGGGCCTGTATGATCCAGGGTCTAGAGGGTCTATCCCTTTCTTTTCCAGTAGTTTTATGATGGCCTGTTGGCCTGTAGCAGGGTACGGGCCCCCCTCCCAGATGTGTTGATAAACCTTGAGGAGCGTAGGTCCTATAATCGGTTGGAAAGATTTATAAAATTCCCCCGTATAGCCATCAGGGCCCGGGGCTTTTGCAGGTGCTATTTTTCGGATGGTGTCTGTTACATCTTGGGCTGTTATCGGGGCATTTAGATAGGTGAGGTTTTGTGATGAAATTTGGGGGATGTCTAGGGTGTTTAGGAATTCTCTGGCTTTAGGTAAGTTTATGTCGTCTAGGGCATATAGATTAGTATAGAAATCATACATGACCTTGGCTAGATCCTGTGGATTGTTTTTGACAACGCCTACCGGGTCGCGTAGAGCGCGAATGTGTGTTGGGGTATGGGGACCTTTACATAATCTAGATAAAAGTTTGCCTGGCTTGTTACCGAATTTAAAGAAAGTAGCGTCAGCACGGGCTTTTTTGGATAGTTCGAGGGCATCAGCCCAATGGTCGAACTTATGTTTTCATTGGAGTTATCGTTTGTAAGGGCTCTTTGAGCTAGTTGGAGTTTCTGGCTGGCCTCCTTGAATCTAGAAATGTTGTGTTTTTTGAACGACGCTGCGTAGGAGATAATTCGACCCCTAAGATAAGCTTTTCCAGCTTCCCAAAATAGATTGGGGTTGTCGAGGTGGTTTATATTGTCTTGAGAGTATTCATCCCAGGCCTTGGATAGGAAGGTCTGGAAGTCAGAGATTTGGGCCAAGTGTGAGGGGAATCGCCATAGCTTAGGAGTCAGGGAATGGGTTGGGGTCTAACAAAGAAATCGAGACTGGGGCATGGTCTGAGATAGCAATTTCACCTATCTTGGAATTCTCTAATAGAGGAATGCAAGACTCTGAGCCAAATATATAATCGATTCTCGTGCAGACCTTGTGGGGTGCGGAGAAGAAGGTAAATTCCCTGTCTGTGGGATGTTGGAGTCTCCATAGGTCTTGGAGACCGAGGGATTCCATAGTTGAAGCTAGGATGGTTTGTTCTGAAGGGTTGTGGTCAGATAGCGGAACTTTGAGACGGGATCTGTCTACGGTGTTATGCATGGGGCAGTTGAAATCACCTCCAATGATATGAGGGAGATCAGGGTATTTTAAGAGATGCGACACTAGGGATGTAAAGAATTGTTTGGACGGACTATTCGGAGCATAGATGTTTGAAATCAGGAGAGTTTTGTCCCCCCACCTGAGTTTCACCGTTATGAAACGACCCTGGGAATCGGTATCTACCGAGATGACTTCATGTTGTGTGTTTTTACGGATTAGAATCAAAACCCCTCCTTTGCGACCCATGGCTTCAGAGCCTACTACCGTGCCCACCCAGAATTTTTTCATGCGGTGAAAGTCAGATTTGGGGAGATGAGATTCCTGGAGTAAAGCAATATCAGCCCGCATCCTTTTGAGGTGCCTCAGGATTTTGGCTCGCTTTATTGGCGACCTAAGTCCTCTTATGTTCCAGGAGACTATTCTCATAAAAATGGAATTGTGGTTTAGAGAAGGAAGATGAGTGAGAACTGGTGAGAGCTGGTAAGTGTGAGAAATTGGGCAGGGTTTGGGAGAACATCAGAGTGACCTTAAGTGTGATGTTGGAATCATACATTGGCTGAGGAGCAAAGTAGTAGAGTGTACACAACCTTATTGCAAATAAAAAGGCACAAGAACTAAAAGTTGAGGGTAACACAAAATACCATAACATCGTGTGGGACTTCCTTTTTTTCCACATGTACTCACTGCATCGGAACAGTTCCCTGTAGCAGGAGCCCTGTGAGAGGGGATAGGAAAGTTTGTCCGTGGGAGCGATGGTGATGAGGGCCTCTTGGCCAGTCCCCGCGGAGATAGTGGAGTCCGACAGGTGGTAGACAGAGAAAGTCCATCCGGTGGTGAGGAAGGTAGAATGACTAAGCTTCAGTAAATACCCAGTTATCCTCCGTGTCGGGGGCAAGGGTAAAAACAGAGGAGATGAGATGTTTTTAGTCCATGTATTCAGAAGCCTGGTCTCCCGTCGGCTTGAATCGCTTGGGGTGATCCTTACGGGGGCTTCTGTGATCAGAGGCTCGCATGGATGTTGGATCTTTAGAAGCAGCTCTGGCGTAGGAGTCTTGGCGGAGAGAGCGGAGATAGTCATCTGCTTCAGCCGGGTCTTGGAAGGACAGTTGATCTCCATTAGGGGCCTTCATGCGCAACATGGCCGGGAATGCCAGGGTGAATTTTATGTTGCGTTTGTAGAGTTCCGCGCATATTGGTTGAAATGCTTTTCTCTTCTTCGCGACATCTGCGGAGTAGTCGGCAAAAATAAGGATGCTATTACCTTCTATGCGCAGGGATTTCATCTGGCGGTATTTTTGGAGGATCTCCTGTTTTTCGGCATAATTTAAATATTTTGCGATGATAGGCCTGGGAGTGTTCCGATCAGATTTTGGTGCGCCAAGTCGATGTGCTCGCTCTACTACGCAGGGCCTAGGGAGTCCGAGTGCTTCGGGTATTCTTACGCCACAAAAGTGTATCAGAGCCGAGGGAGAGAGGGCTTCTGGGACGCCTATAAACCTGAGGTTGGATCTTCTGGATCTATTTTCTAGGTCTTCCAGTTTTTCGGCCATCCATTTAATTTGTTTGTCTTGGTCTTGGTCTGATTTGTGGGCTTGGTAGGCCTCGTCCTCAAGGTTAGAGATGCGATGCTCCACCTCATTAAGTCTCTCTGCGTGTACTTTTTATTCTTTGTGGAAGTTACGTAGGCCTGCTTGGACTGCTTGTTCCACAGAGCTGGCTATGGTGGGAGCCAGGAGGGCCGCCACGGCCTTTGCAATCTTTTCCGTGTCGCAGTTGCATGGAGGGGATGACTGGGAAGGTGTCACACTCACTTCCATCTCACCGTGTGCTGTTAGGCCTGAAGCTTCTGGCCGCGTAGTCGGGTCCGAAGGTTCGTTGCAAGAACTGGGTAACGAACGTACTGGCGTGTCCGAACGAACGCCCGCCTCCGGGCCTCGATTCGTCGTGGAAGAACGGGAGCTGTTTTTTTCCACGAATCGGTCCATAGATCTTTACCCGGTGCCTTTAGATGCCCGAATTTCCGTCCTGAATCGCGGAGGGAGCCCACGGAAGGGATTTTAAGGCAGATTCTTGGGCTTGCTGCGGGAGCTGAGGAGAAATGCAGCTACTCCATGAGGCGCCGGAACCGGAAGTTCCAAACAATCATTTTTTAACAGTGCAGCTCTCTTGCCATGCAAGGTAGTATCTGCACTCTGCACTGCATCTTGTACCAAAGAATAAATCTTTATACACTAGTACATTGATTTGATTGCATGCTATTTATATTTTAGATAGATACTGGCTCTAGTATGTATAGTGAGTGTTTCTCAACTCCAGTCCTCAAGGCGCACCAACATGTTTTCTGGATTTTGATCAGTTTCACTGCCTTAGTAATTGCCATAGCCATTTCATTTGAGAGAAATCCTGAAAACATGACCTGTTGGTGTGCCTTGAGGACTGGAGTTGAGTAACATGGGTCTAGCACATACTAGATAGTTCACTACTGAATGCTAATGATTTTTTTTAAACATGTTCTTGTAGTTGGACAGTACTAGCAGTAAATCTTAATTTTAGAGATATATTCACTAGTAATGTCTAGTGTCTACAACTACAAGGACAAGTTTAAAAAATCTCTTTCTAAATAGCAGTAATACTAATTGTAAGTACTAATTACATACATACTACTTACATACATATACTACTGAATCTCTTCTAAATAGCATGCATACAAATCAGTTGGATTGTCAGTTTGAGAGGAATAAGAAATAAATATCTCCAGCAATGCTCACCGGCGAATAGTAGTAGTAATAGAAGCCATCCAGGGATGGTGCCCACTCTCCAATGCAGCCCTGTATGCTCCGGTGTCAGTGTCTCAACTACGAGGAGCAAGCTCCTAAAACCAGTGTCCATTCGCAGGGAATGTGCAGCAGCCCTGTATGCTCTGGTGTCGGCGTCTCTCAACCACGAGGAGCAAGCTCCTGACTCCAGCGTCCATCCGCAGGGAATGTGCTCACGAGTCCAGCGTCTTATCCACGAGGAACGTGACGTCACGCAGTGGCGCGGCTACTGCGCATGCACAATTATCGGCACCTTATCTGCATTTTTTTTTCTTTCGGCAAAATGCTGAAACCGCCATCTTCGGCCGAAATTTCGGTGCATCCCTAGCAGGTTTGTCTAGTACCGCGGCCAAGTGAAAAAAATTTGGAGTTACAACCAGGGATTTTGATTCTGGTTTGGGGGAAGTGGTACAGTGCTAAAAATCCATGAATTAATTTTTCTGGGAGGCCAAATCTTGGAAGGAGGGTTTTTAAATAAGACCAGTCTACACTATCAAAGGCCTTATGTATATCCAAAATTAATAATAGTGTAGGGTGGTGATTTAAATTTGAATCTTGCACTATGTTTGTGGCGAGTCTGATATTGTCTGTGATTTGTCTACCGTAGATGAAGCCGTTTTGATCAGGGTCAATTAATGTCGGTATGACTTTGGCTAGTCTTTCTGCAAGTAGTTTGCTGAATATTTTGATATAGTTGTTTAGGACCGAAATAGGGCGAAAATTGTTGGGGGATGTGTGATCTTTTTTTGGTTTCGGGATCAATGTCATATTCGCAAGCAGCATCTCGTTTGGAAATTGATTACCTTGTAGAATATGATTAAAGAGTTTAGTTAGCCAGGGGGAGACGATGTGTGGAAATTTTTTATAATATATAGTGGAGAAACCATCTGGGCCTGGTGCTGTAGAAGTTTTAAGGGAGCTAATAATATTGTTTATTTCAGATTCTGTACAAGGGGCCATAAGTGATTCTTTTGTGTTATGGATAGTGTGGGGAGAGAAATATTATCTAACCATGATTTTGCTGCAGGGTCAGTGGGTGTAGGCGATGCTGACAATAGGTCGCTGTAGTACTTAGTAAAAATATCTGAAACTTCTTTAGGGTGGCTAGTTAGGACGTCTGTTATTTTTAAGTTTATATACATGAGTGGGATTAGATAGTTGATTGAGTTTTTTAGCGAACATCGGGGACATAGTGTTACTGTGGAGAAAGAATTTAGATTTGAAGAATCTCAGGGCTTTTTCTGTATTTGAGGATAGTAGCGTGTCCAGCTCTATACGTTTAGCTTGGATTTGTTGATTAATGTTGGAGGATGGAGAGGAGTTGAGTTTATTATATAATCTATTTAGTTCTTTGGTCAGGTTATTTATATCACTCAGCCTTGATTTTTTGATGCTAGTGGAAATATTTATGCAGTGTCCCCTGATTACTGCTTTATGTACAGTCCATATAGTGGTAAGGGGAGTATCTGGGGTATCATTAATTAAAAAATAATATTTTAAGTGAGTTTCTATTTGATTTGTGATTGATGCTTTAGAGAGAAGTGCATTGTTACTATGCCAGTTATATGGGGGTACAGAAAATATAATCCAATCGTGCGTGGCAATTGTGTGGGTGAGAATAATGTGTATATGCTTTGCAGCCAATATTATGGGCTCTCCAAGTATCCAATAATTGGAATTCGTTAAGGGAATGCGACAGAGTTTTAGGAAAGGCTTTGGAAGACGACATAGGTTTGCTTCTATCTAATGTACGATTTGCGGTTAGATTAAAATCGCCTCCAATAATGAGGTGTGTAGAAGAGAATTTAGAGAGGGTATCAAAGAACTTTTTAAAAAAAGGAGGTCTGAGCGTCATTAGGAGCATATATAGAGGCCAAAGTGATTGCCTGACCACCATGATGATATATCTACTATCTCCATCTCTAAAAATATTATGGATATCAAACACAAGGATAAAGATGGCTACTCCTCTTGTCTTGTTTTGGTAAGTTGTGAAATAATGTTGTTTAAATGATTTATTAAAATATTGGGGGTGATTATTTGTGGCAAAGTGAGTCTCCTACATTAGTATTATGTCCGCCCCTATGTGCTTGTAATGGCAAAACGCTTTATTTCTTTTCTGAGGGGAATTGAATCCCTGTACATTATGGGAAACGACAATCAGGTCCATTGCAGTATCTAGTAATAGGCTGTTTTATGGAAAATAAAGAAAGTGAATTTATTATATACCCTGAATGGTCTCTTAATGTTAGTTGAACTTCTGTGCATGTATAGCGTAGAGGATTGTGGACTCTAAACCTTCCATTTAACCCAATAAACATGTTAAAAATACCTAAAACGTGTAAACATTGAACAAAAAGAGAAAAGGGGTCTCTGACTATCGAGTAATCAGACCCTAAACAAAAACAACTTGGACAAAATCGTCCAAAACTTGGGCGATAAAGAACCCCGTAAGCTGTGTTAATAACACATTGGTGGACCAACTCTGGGTACGGAGATCCCGAGGTGAACCCCAGGGGTGGATTCGACCAAGTGGGGGAAACAATCATGCTACCAACTGTGAGCCATTTTGTAAATGGTAGTATATACCGCACATCTATTTGTTGTGCATAAAGATTGTTCAACCCGGGTCTGCTTCTTGCAGCATTAAATGTGAATTATTAAAGATTATTAATGGTCAATGACCGTTTACAGGCCTAGGTTGAAGATAACTATGACCATATGCCTTAAAAAAGTAGGTTAGTACATTCAGTCATTTAAGTATCAACTTGATTTTTTCCTTTCTATAAGAACCTGCCATTTTGTTATGGGACATGTTTTCTGAGTAGATGTTCATTGATGGCGTATTGAAGTGAGTTTCAGAATACTTTAGATGATAAAACAAGTCTGCTGGGACATTAAAAGATTATCACATATAGGAGAACATATAACGAGAAAAAGTTTGTTCCCAAAATGTAGGAATATCTGGCACAAATCAAGAAGTTAGGTAGAACTATATAACGTCATACGTAATGATATAGTACTACTTGAATAACATATTTATAGTCCCAGTATTCTCCATGTGCTACAATATATATCCTTCGGAACATATATACCCATATAGTATCTCATATAAATCCAATAGTATTATCGTATAACAGTACTGTTAAATTATTGTGAAAATAGCTATAGATCTCTATGGGTTTAGACCGGAACACGGTCAAAACCAAACAGAGCCATGTTTTGTGGATCTTCATCTGAGTAACTGCGCCAACATAGATATATGAAGTTCCAGTAGATAAATGCTCTAAGAAGCGTCAGGTTTGAGCAAAGGGAAAGTTAGTGCCATTGTTATTTACCATTTGAGTTTATGGTTTCAGACTGCCAACTACTAATTGTTTTGGAAAGATCAGGTAGTTAGGTGGAGCCATGCAACATTGTATATTCCAGAAGATGAATGATCTAAGTAGCATCAAGTTTGAAAAAAAGAACAATTGGTGCAATTGTCATTTACTATTTGAGATCATGGTTTCGTGCTGCCATCTACTGATTGATTTTGGAATGACATCATCAACAGAATGCTATTTATTTAAATGGGTATTGTGAGTATTAGAAGGTATGTTTGCAATAGGTAACGTTTTCAATACAATTCTGCTTCAGCATTCTTGGTTTAGGCTTAGAGTAAATGTCATATATATTCATTGGTTGCCATAAAATTAAATATGAGTTGAAAACATGTCACTCTTGATTCTGGAAAGGTTGCCACCATCTCTTTGACCTACTCTGGAGGCTGGAGTGCTCCATATAGGAGATGGTCTGGGTGTGATGGCTGATCTGGGGGACTGTGGAGGTTCCAGCAGGCCTAGCTTGATCAGGAGGTCTTTGCCTTCTGCAAGGTTAAAAACTGTATAGGTGGTGCCATTATGTGGTAAGCTTAAATGGGAAGCCCCATCTATAGCGAATCCTATCATTTTGTAGGATTGATGTCACCTCTCGCATTTTGCGGCGTCGTTCCAAAGTTGCCTGAGAGATATCAGGGAAGATTTGGATTTTGAAACCTTCTATGTCAAGATTTTGTGTGTTCCTATAAGCGCGAAGTATGTCTTCTTTAATTGGGAAGTCTTTTAAACATAATACTATATCGCATGGTGGTTTGTCTGCTGTTGGTTTAGGCCTCAGAGCTCTGTGAATGCGATCGCATTTAAATGCGGATATATCCTTGTCAGGGACCAATTTCTTGAATATGTCCAGTGTGATGGAGGGGAGATCTGCAAACGATTCTGGGACGCCACTTATGCGCAAATTATTGCATCTATTGCGGTTCTCCAGGTCCTCAATTTGCATTTGTACATACGCAAAGTTTTCTGAAAAGGTCTCAAACTCTCTTCTTAAGGTCATTATGTGCAAGAGCTAGCTCATCGTGTTTAGTTTCCATAATGTCCGTGCGGCCTCCAAGAGAAGTAATCTCCTGCGTGAGGGCATTAGTGGCTTTAGTAATCTCTGATTGAAATTTGTCTGCAATTTTTTTCATACATTATTGATAAGCTGGCATCTAGGTCTTCTTTAGTCAGCTGTGGAGGGTACTCACTGTTTTTCCCAGGAGCTGGCTGCGATTTAGCAGAGCTGTGCTGAGGCTGAGCCTTGGCGCCATTTTGTGTCATCTTCCTCTTCTTCTGCTCCGACCGGAGCAAATAATGAGTGAGGTTATGGTGCTGTGCCCTGTTCACGGCTTCCTTCTTCCTTGCAGGCATACACTGCTGTCTCCCACCTGGGTGAGGATACTTTTAAGGCTTCTTTAGGGTGCGGGTCAGCCTGTATATTGTTCTGGCTCTATCAGTCCGTCTGAGCTCTTATCAGAGACGTCCGCTCCTCGCCATGCCACGCATGCGCCCCTCCTCCAGTATTTTTTGTTAACATACTGCATTCATCTCGCCATCAATTTTGATCAAATTTCCTTTGCCTTTGTAGCTCACACTTCCCCAAAACATCAGCGATCCACCTCTGTTTCACAAGACTTGTTGACTCCTCTCCAAATGTAACGTTTATTGTTGTGGCCAAAAAGCTCAATTTTGGGCTCATCCACTTCAAATAACTTTGTGCCAGAAGGTTTGAGGCTTGTCTCTGTGCTGTTTGGCATATTGTAAGCGGGATACTTTGTGGCATTTGTGTAGTAATGGCTTTCTTCTGGCAACTTGACCATGCAGCCTATCTTTCTTCAAGTGCCTCCTTATTGTGCATCTTGAAACAGCCATACCACATGTTTTCAGAGAGTCCTGTATTTCACCTGAAGTTATTTGTGGGTTTTGCTTTGCATCCCGAACAATTTTCCTGGCAGTTGTGGCTGAAATTTTAGTCAGTCTACCTCACTGTGGTTTGGTTTTAACAGAACCCCTCAAATCCAACTCTTGATTAGTTTAAACACTACTGATTGGCATTCTCAATTCCTTAGTTATCTTTTTATATCCCTTTTCCTGTTTTATACAGTTCAAATACCTTTTTCTGCAGATACTTTGACAATTATTTTACTTTCCCCATGACTCACAATCCAGAGATGTCAGTGCAGCACTGGATGAATGATGCAAGGGTCTATCAGAAGTCCAGAAACTCACTGACCTTTTATACACACACTAATTACAAGAAACAGATCACAAGCGAGGATGGTTAACTTTAATAGCCATTCAAACCCCTTTGTGTCAACTTGTGTGTATGTTATCAGGCCAAAATCAAAATGTTTTTTTTGTTATCATTTATATTCTCTGAAAAATGGCCAAGAAATCATAAGTTCTGCCAGGGTATGTAAACTTATGAGCACAACTGTACATTTCCAGTCAGCAAGTAGAGCTCGAAGCTCATTTTCCACCTACCTATTGCTGAAAGTTTACAGACTCAATAAATTGCTCAAGCTCATGCTTAAAGGATAAGTTCACCTTTTCAGAAAATCTGTAAGGTGAACTTACACTGGAACCCATCTCCCCTGGTCCAGCTATATAGAAATTCTGCGATCTCCCACTGTGACACATTTGGTCACAGCTTCACTGGTTTGGGGATTTGAAATCCCCACGGCTTAATGTCCTAAACGTACCCCGTAAAGGTACTTATAGGAGGAGGCATTCTAATTGGACCAATCACCACCCACCTAGCCAGTCCTGTCGGCACTGGAGAAGGAAAGTCGCAGGGATTTCCAATCCCTGGACCAGTAAAGCATCGACCTGATATGTCACAGGGGGTGATCGCGGGACTCTGGTACAGCAGAACGGGGGGGGGGGGTCCAGTGTAAGTTTACCTTAGGCCTCTTTCACACTTGAGCGACTTGAAAGTCGTACGATTTTTACCACAATTTTTTGCCGCAATTTTGATGCAACTTTAAACAATGTCTGTGTAAACTTGTGGTCTATGATCCTCAAATTGCATCACAGTCGGACCAAAGTAGTGCAAGGACTACCTTGAAGTCGCACAGATATGAATGATACTCATTGGAAATCATGGGGTACGACTTGTCATGTGACTTTGCAGTCCCTAGTCGCAGGACAAGTCGCACAAGTGTGAAAGGTGCCTTAGAGATTTTCTGTAAAGGTGAACTTACACTTAAAAAACACAACAGAATAAGTCTAAAGAGTGACTCATCCCTATACCTCTCCTCGCCAAGCAGCTACTGCTTGTGCACTTCCTTAAGAAAACCTGTAATGCTCTGACACCAGTGTATTTTAAAAAAAGAAAAACGTTTATATTGATCGAAACCTTTATGAGCAGCTTTAAACATAATATACAAAATAAAACTGACTCAAAAGCATTTTACTTTTCATTTCAAAGTGGATTTACTCTTCACTTCTACCTTCCAGCATGGTAAGCTCTGTTAATTGCTCTCACCTACACCAGTGCTAGACTGAGAGACCCAGGAGTTGTGGGATATGTAGTTTCTTCACAGGTTTTGTTGGTTCTTAGCCTACAGGCAGAGGGCATGCATTAACCAGTGCAGTGCCATGCACCATTATAAACACATTTCTGACGCAGGACTGTGATGGTTTATTCTACTATAGACTGTTGATACAGGGTAATAAATGACACGGTGAAACTAAGTGATCAGTGCACATCTTATTCAGGTGAAAAAGGTGCAGGTAGGAAGGCTTTTAATATTTTTGTACTAGGGCGGACAAAAAGTAATCAATATTTGTTATAACCACCCTTTGCCTTCAAAACAGCATCAATTCTTCTAGGTACACTTGCACACAGTTTTAAAGGAACTACCTTGTTCCAAACATCTTTGGGAACTAGCCACAGATCTTCTGTAGAATTAGGCTCCCTTAACCACTTCAGCCCCGGAAGGATTTCCAGCTTTAGGACCGGAGCCCTTTTTGCGATTCGGCGCTGCGTCGCTTTAACTGACAATTGCGCGGTCCTGCGACGTTGTACCCAAACAAAATTTGCGTCCTTTTTTTCCCACAAATAGAGCTTTCTTTTGGTGGTATTTGATCACCGCTGCGTCATTTCTGATCGCCGCTATAAACAAAAGAAGAGCAACAATTTTGCAAAAAAAAACAAATTTCTTACTTTTTCCTAAAATACAAATCCAAAATAAAAATAAAAAAACATTTTTTTTCACAGTTTTTGGCCGATTTATATTCTTCCTCATATTTGCGATTAAAAAAATCGCAATCGGCGTTTATTGATTGGTTTGCGCAAAAGTGGTCACATTTACGGATGATGAGAATTCATTTTTGGGGTTTTTATTATTTTTTTTATTTTTTACTAATAATGGCGGCAATCTGCGATTTTTTGTGGTACTGCGATATTTCAGCGGACATGTCGGACCATTTTGACACTTTTTTGGGACCATTGGCATTTATACAGCGAACAGTGCTATAAAAATGCACTGATTACTGTGTAAATGCCATTGGCAGTGAAGGGGTTAACCTGCAGGGGGCGCTCTAAGGGTTAACTATGTTCCCTGGGCGTGTTCTAACTGTAGGGGGACTGTACTATCTGGGGAAGGGAAGTGGTCACAGCCTTCACGTACAGGAAGGCTGTGATCACAGCCCTTCCCCCTCACACAGAGCGGAGGTCCGTGTTTACATACACGGACCTCCGCTCCTTCACTCCGGGGGGGGGGGGGGCATCGCGGGTGGCCGGCGGCAATCGAAGCCGCCGCACCAGCTTCCTGGCCCTCCCCGAACACAGTGAGCGCGCGGGCGCGCCTCCGGCGGCGCGCGCTCACTAAACTCGTTCCCGAAGCCGCCGTCGTATGACGGTGTTTTGCAGGAACGAGCCACTTTGCCGCCGTCAGATGCCGATCGGCGGTCGGCAAGTGGTTAAATCCTTCTCTCTCTTCATGTAATCCCAGACAGACTTAATGATGTTGAGATCAGTGCTCTATGGGGGCTAAACCATAATTTCTTTACACTGATGATAGTTCTTAATGACATTGGCTGCATGTTTGTTTGGGGTCTTTGTCCTGCTGCAGAATAAATTTGGGGCCAATCGCACACCTCCCTGATTGTATGGCATGATGGATAAGTGTCCGTACTTCTCAGCATTGAGGACACCATTGATCCTGACCAAATCTCCAACTCCATTTGCAGAAATACAGCCCCAAAATTGCAAGGAACCTCCACTATGCTTCACTGCAGACACTAATTATTGTACTGCTCTACAGTCCTTCAGAAAACAAGCCTCCTGCTACAGCCAACAATTTCAAAATTTGGCTCATCAATCCAGAGCTCCTGCTTCAATTTTTCTGTACCCTAGTTGCTATGTTTTCCTGGATAGTTGAGTCACCTAGCCTTGTTTCTTTGTCGGAGTTATAACTTTTTGGCTACAATTCTTTCTTCTTTATCGAAAGAAAATAAGCATGATGTCTTTTATCTGCTGCGGTAGATTTCCTTGGCTGACCACTGCATCCATGGTCCTCATTGTTGCTTGTTTCTTTGTGCTTCTTCAAACGAGCTTGAAGGGCACATCTTGAAACATCAGCACAGAGTATGTTTATGAGCAAATTGTGTAGACACTTAAGCTCCAAATACTGAGTATCTGATTTCGTTATCCATGAAAGGCTGTCAGCCATAAGAAAAGCAGAATTAAGAAAAATTAAGGCTGAAACCAACTAATGTAGGTCACTGGTAAAAGTTACTTATGGCTCGTACACACTGTAAGAAAATCGGGCGTCCAAAGAATTTTCTTTCAGTTATCATATACCTATACATGTATATGTGTGTATACAACTTGCAACAGCTGATACCAAATTTTTGTACGAAAATTCCCGAAGGTGCAAACACCAAAATTTTTTCTTGTATGGAACAGATCAAATGATTTTCGTGTAATGTGTACCATTTTTGTAAAAGAAAAATCAGGAAAGAAAGACTGCGCATGATCAGAAACTAGGGATGCAACGATATCTGTATCGGTGCCGATACTAGCATTTTCGCGGGTATCGCTACTCGCGAAAATGCTTCCGATCCCGGAAACTGGTACCGGAAGTGAGGTCGCCAACCCCCGCACATTCCATAACAAGGCTCTGTGAAAGGAGTGACACAGACAGAGCTGCAGCTGCGGGGGATTTCCACCCCCTCCTCCTCCAGCAGCTCTCATGCGCCTGGCAATGCCCGCTCCTTTTGGCCACATTTAGGGCCAATGGGAATCTGACCAGCGGGCCCAGAACTCCCTGGGAGTGGACTGCAGCCCCCAGCATGCCGAGCGAGATGGGGAAGAGGAGGAGGGAAGAGGACTGGAAGAGAAGAGGAAACATGGGGCTGTCAGGTGCAGGGAGATCCTGTTCAGCCAAGGTAAGAACTTACCTCCAGGTGGGGGGACTGGGGATGAAGGCTTCCATAGAGGTAACCCCCTCCCCGTCCTCCCATCCACCTGGCTTCTCCCCCCTGTCCTCCCATCTACCTGGTTGTCCCCCGTCCTCCCATCCACCTGGCTGCTCCCCCCTGTCCTCCCATCCACCTGGCTGCTCCCCCCTGTCCTCCCATCCACCTGGCTGCTCCCCCTGTCCTCCCATCCACCTGGCCGCCTCCTCTGTCCTCCCATCCACCTAGCTGCATCCACTCTGTCATCCCCTCCCCTCAAGGCACTGTCACTCGTGCCACCCCTGCCTCCTTGTAGTGGCATTGCTGTCTCTTGACAGGATGTCTCCTGCACCATGCTGTCATCTGTACCAGGCCTGCAGTCACTGCTGTCACTTCTGCCTATTGCCTCCTCCATCTCTCCACCAGCTGTCACCTCTGCCCCAATGTCTCCTAATAACCCTCTTATTCCTGTCCTCTTCCCCACGGCGATCACAGCCTTTTCCATCCCAACTCTCCCACTCCATAGTGCCTATTCCACCCTACCCTCAATTACCTCGCCAACCCTCTACTCCCACCCTGCCGTCACCCAACTCCCTAACAACCATAGCCCCCCCCCCCCCCCCCCACCTCCCAAACCACCCCTATCTATGCAGTAGGTATCGGTAATTGGTATCAGCGACTACCTGAGGTAAAGTATCGGTAGTGGTATTGGTGCAACCCTATCAGAGACCATAAAAAGCAAAAAAAAATTTGTCTTACGAGAATTTTCCAACAAAGTTTCTTTCATCGATTCTGATTTGCTGTGAAACAACAAGGAATATTGGACGATCATTTTCCCTATTTTCTTATAGTGTGTACCCCACTTTAGATTTGGTGCCTATTGTCGTTGCACATATTAAGAAAGGATAAGATATATAATTAAAAAGAAAGGGGGAGGGAAAGTGAAGGCAATGGAAAATAAAGAAAAAGGGAAGAAAAGTCAGTAATAGAGAAGGTGCACCTGAAGCCTCGCTAGTCTGCTGATAAATATTGAATCCATGCGTCACGTGCCTTGTGGAACCTGGTTTGATTATTTTGAGGAGTGCACATGGATTTGTCATTGATGACCCAATTTCGGTTTTGTTTGACATACTCAATTGCGTGTGGCCAACTTTAGGCATACAGGGCCCGTCCAGTTTCTTACCTTCAGTTTACTAGTGTTGTGCACCAGCTCAGATACACTCCATGGACACAGAGGAAGTACACCATTGTATTAGAGGTTTAATAGACCTCTGATATCTCCATGAACAGAACCTGTTACCCAGTAATAGCTAGCATTGGGTGCACTGTCATAACCCACACAACTCCTTTCCTGCACATGCTACCCCTCTCATACCCTCTATGCTCCTCTCCAGCACAAAGTCCCACTGGCCTACCATACGCATTTCTCTCCTGCAAATATTGCCCAACTGTCATTTCCTCCACACTACTTTGCTGCACATGCTGCTTACTGCCATACCCTCCACATACCTCTGCATGTGCTGCCTAATGTTGTACCATCTACACCCCTTCCCGATACACATTGCCCACTGTCGTACTGTTATATTTTCCACACACTTGTCCTACACATACTGCCTCCAGTAGTGAGCGATATGAGCAGTGGTTGATACTTTCCTCGGCCCTATCTTGCCCATACTTGTTCATATGTAGAGCACTCTTACCCTGTACATACAGCTGACTGTCATACCCTATGTGTTCCTCCTCTGCTCCTACTGCCCACTGTCATTCCCTAAGCACTTCTCTCCAGCATATACTGCTTACTACTGTCCTACACTCCACATGCATGTGTGTGTTATGTACTGCCTTATAAGACACTTCTTTAACATTATTTGTAACTTTCTGAACATTGTCTGTTCTGAAGAACACTTTTGCTACAAGAAATGAAAATTACGTAAAATGTCACTTTTAAATTTTGAATAAAAAGTTGATCAAAAACCGCTATAGTATCATTTTAAAGTCCATATGTTTTTCCCATTCCTAGTAAGTGAATTTGTGAGATTCTCATGTATTTGAAAAGTGCAGATTTAGTTTTTCAGTTTGAACGCTGTGTAAAATCCACATAAAAACAGAATGTAATGATTTGCAAATCTTGTAAACACACATTTTATTCACAATACAAAATAGAAAACATATTATACAGGATTTATATAGCGCCAACAATTTACGCAGCGCTTTACAACTTGAGGGTAGACAATACAAGTACAATACACTTAAATACAGTAGGAATCGGAGGGCCCTGCTCGTTAGAGTTTACAATCTAAGAGGCAAGGTCAAGAAATACAAGAGGCAATAACTGTGGAGGATGTGCTGATGGAGTAGATAAATGTACAGTTGTTAGGTGAGTGCCAGATAGGCTTCTCTGAAGAGATGTGTTTTCAGAGATCGTCTGAAAGTAGATAAAGTAGTAGAAAGTCACACAGATTGGGGTAGAAAATTCTAAAGAATTGGAGAGGCTCTGGCAAAGTCTTGGAGGCGAGCAGGAGATGAGGTGACAAGGGTGCTAGAGAGCACGTGGTCTTTGGAGGAGTGAAGAGATCGATTTGGTTGGTATTTTGAGACTAGGTTAGTGATGTAGTTGGAGGCCAGGTTGTGGATGGCTTTATAGGCTATTGTCAGTATCTTGAATTTAAATCTTTGGTTGAGTGACAGCCAATGGAGGGATTGACATAGGGGTGTAGCAGACGCCGAGCAGTTTTTAAGGTGGATGAGCCTGGCGGCAGCATTCATAATGGACTGAAGTGGGGATAGCCCATTTAGAGGTAAGCCAGTGAGGAGGAAGTTGCAGTAGTCGAGGCGAGAGATGACCAGGGAGTGGATTAGAAGCTTTGTGTGTCAATGGTTAGGAAGGGGCATATCTTGGAGATGTTGCAGAGGTTGAGGGGGCAAATTTTGGATAGTGATTGGATGTGGGGCCGAAAGGTTAGTTTGAAGTCCAGGATTACATCTAGGACCTTGGCGTGGGGGGACAGGTTGATAGTTGAGCCGTTGATTTTGACAGAGAAATCTAGGGAAGTGGCACGAGGGGAAGGAAATATCATAAGCTCAGTTTTGGATAGGTTGAGTTTGAGGAAGTGATGTGACAAGAGCACAGTCACGGAAACCAGAGGAGTGGAGTTTTTTGAGCAGGAGGGAGTGGTCCACTGTGTCAAAGGCAACAGAGAGGTCCAGGAGTAGTAGTACAGAATAGTGTCCATTGGTTTTAGAAGTTAGTAGGTCATTTGTGAGTTTTAGGAGAGCTGATACCGTGGAGTGTTGAGGGCAAAATCCGGACTGAAGGGGATCAAGAAGTTTGTTCATGGTCAGATGGTCACTCAGTTGGTTGTAAACCATTCTTTTGAGGTGTTTGGAGAAGAAGGGGAGTAAGGAGATGGGGCGTAGGTTGTTAAGATTGGTCCAGTGAGGGCTTTTTAATGTTTAAACTCAGTAAATGTAGTATTTTAAGTTGATGTCAGCAACACATCTCAAAAAAGTTAGGACAGGGCCATGTTTACCACGGAGTAGCATCCCTTCTTTTAACAACATTCTGGGAACTGAGACCAGTTGCTGGAGTTTTGGGAGAGGAATGTTGTCCCATTCTTGCCTTATATAGGGTTCTAATTGCTAAATAGTCCTGGATTGTTTCTGTTGTGGTTTTCATTTCAAGATGCGCCAAATATTTTCAGTTTGTGTAATGTCAGTTTGTGTAATGTCTGGGCTGCAGGCAGCCCAGTTAACCAGATCCCACCCAGCCTATAGCAGATTGACGGCTGGGCGGTGTGTCTGCCATCCTGACTGGGCGTCATATGATGTCCAGCAGGATGCGGCGCTTATGCACAGCGATCGTTATTGAGGTGTATCCCCAGGACACAGCCCATCCCCGATCACAGTTAACAGCCAATGAAATTGTTTACCACGTGATCCGCTGTGTCCAATCACAGCCAGTCACAAGTGTAAACATACAGCAGTTATTCGCTGTTCCTGCCTTTCTTCTCCTCACACACCAATGGTGTGAGGGAGAGAAGTGAAGGGATCAGTGAGTGACTGCTTTTTTTCACAGTTCTACACATTACTGTGCACCACACGCCCCCCCCCCCCCTCCCTTTCCAAAATAAAGAGAACCTGTCACACAGCCCCGTCAGTGGATCAGTCACACAGCCCATTAGTGCCGCCATCAGTGGATCTGTCAGCGCAGTCTAATCGGTGTCACCCACCATTGCCGCCCATCTGCAGTGTTCGTATCGCAGCTTCACATCAGCGGCCATGTCCACAGCCCCGTCAGCGGATCTGTCGGCGCAGTCCATTAGTGCCACCATCAGCGGATCTGTCAGCGCAGTCCATTTGTGCCGCCATCAGTGGATCTGTCAGCTCAGTCCATTTGTGCCGCCATCAGTGGATCTGTCAGCACAGTCCATTTGTGCCACAATCCGCGGATCTGTCAGCACAGTCCATTAGTGCCACCCATCAGAGCCAACATCGCTGCCACCTATCAACAGTGTACCTATTGCAGCTTCACATCAGCAGCCATGTCCACAGCCCCGTCAGCTGGTCTGTCAACGCAGTCCATTAGTGCCACCATCAGCGGATCTGTCAGCGCAGTCCATTAGTGCCACCATCAGCGGATCTGTCAGCACAGTCTATTCAGTGTCGCCATCAGCGGATCTGTCAGCGCAGTCCAATCAGTGTACCCATGAGGAGGCATATACAATACTTACTATGTCGAATGAGGAGTGCAGCGGGGAGCTCTCGCCATCTGATTCTGGTTCGGAATACGAGGCAGTAGAGAGTAGTGCATTAGGGATTGAATCAGAGGAGGAAACCGTCCCTCCCAAAAGAATAACAAGATCAGAACACCTGCCTACCACCAGCAGTGCCATACACCCTAATGGCACCAACACAAACTGAGCTAGACCCCAGGAAGAAGAGCACAGTACCAGCACTGGAATAACGCACCAAAAGCAAAGAATCCGGGCCCAAACCTATCCTCCCGATGCCCTGGCAAACCCATTATGGCTGCCTTCCAGCTCTGGGTCAGCTACAATCCCCCCTTTCACCGCGTAACCAGGTGTGCACCCCAACACTGAAAATTGTTCGGAAATAGATTTACTTTATTTGTTTTTCCTTTGCTGCAGTAGTGTACTGAACAAATCTTTTTGCAGAGCAATTTATTGTCTCCAACCCCAATTCTTCCTATCCCCATGTTTCATTGGCAACATCTCACAGTAGACAAGTTAAAATAGTTTTGGGGCTTTACATTTGAGATGGGACTTACAAAGAAAAACAAAGTGCATATCTATTGGTCCACCCACCCCATCTATCACATGGCGATTTTATTCTGCTGTCATGTCCAGGACATGCTATGACATGATCATGTGCTTCCTTCACTTCAATGACAACTCGCAGTGCCCCCCCCCCATGATCACACCAACCATTATATATTATGTGAAAGAGCCACAGGATATATGCATGCCTTCCCTGTGTGTGAAGGCAAAGACTTCCAGCACCAGCCCCCTGAGCACCCAACGTACTACAGAACTGAGGAACAATTGTGCTGGACCTGGTATACCCCCTGGTCAAAAATGGCTACCATCTCTACCTAAACAATTATAAGAGTTTGCCCTTTTTCCCGCCACCTGTACAGTGAAAAAACCTTGGCCTGCCGTACCCCCAGAAAAAAGCAAAGGGCTTACCACAAAACTTCGTAACAAGGCTACAAAGGGGGGAATCCTGAAGTATGAGGAATGAGGAAGTGTTGGCGCTGTGAAGTTGCGGGACAAGAGATATGTCCTGTCCACAATGACAATTTGCTGTAGATTCCCACATGGTCCCATTGTAAAGCCTGAATGCGTCCACGATTATAATCTGTTCATGGGGGGTAGAATTAAATGACCAGATGCTACAGCCTTATTTACCAATTAGTCCTTAACCACCTCAGGTCCGCCCACCGTCAAATGACGGCGGAGCGGACCTGCTCTCGTTCCGGGTGGACGTCATATGACGTCCTCCCTTTAAGCCGGGATTGCTTCACCGACAGGGGTGAACAGCCATTGGTTATGGCTGTTCACCACGTGATCTGCCGTGACAAAGTCACGGCTGATCACAAATGGCAAGTCCGCCGTTCGAACGGCGCATGCGCGCGATCGGGAGCGCGCTGCGCGTGCGCGTCGGTGGCGGCGTGTTCCTAGGGAACACTGCCTGTCACCGACACAGGTATCAGCCGGCAGCTGATACCTTGTGATCGGCTGTGATCTACTTCACAGCCGATCACTTGAAATGTAAACAGAGCGGTAACTCACTGTTACCAGCTCTTCTCTCCTCACACAGAGTCCAGTGTGAGGAGAGAAGAGCTGGGATCAGTGAGTTACTGACCTGTGAAGTAAAATCACACTGACACTGACCCCCCCTGCCCCCCCAATGCACCTGTCACCCCAACAGTCACCCCATATACCCCCCATAAAGTGCACCTATCATAAATTGCACCTGTCACCCGTCAGTGATCGTGGCCTGTCACCCGTCAGTGATCGTGGCCTGTCACCCGTCACCCGTCAGTGACCGTGGCCTGTCACCCGTCATTGACCGTGGCGTGTCACCCGTCACCTGTCATTGACCGTGGCCAGTCACCCATCACTGACCGTGGCGTGTCACCCATCACCCATCACTGACCGTGGCGTGTCACCCGTCAGTGACCATGGAATGTCACCTGTCACCCATCAGCGACCGTGGCTTGTCACCCAACACCCATCAGTGACCGTGGCGTGTCACCCGTCACCCCAGTTGCCTGTCACCCAACACTGACGTAGCCTGTCGCCTGTCACTCATCACTGACCATGGCCGTCACCCATCAGTAACCACTGCCAGTCACCCGTGGCCTGTCACCCCTCACCCATCAGTGACCATCGCCAGTCACCCATCACCCATCAGTGACCATGACCAGTCACCCATCAGTAACCATCGCCAGTCACCCATCAGTGACCACCCTCAGTCACCCATCACCCATCGGTGACCACTGCCCGTCAGCCATCAGTGACCACCGCTAGTCACCCGTCACCCATCAGTGACCACCGCCAGTCCCCCGTCACCCATAAGTGACCACCGCCAGTCACCCATCAGTGACCACCGCCAGTCACCCGTCACTCATCAGTGACCACCGCCAGTCACCTGTCACCCATCACGCATCTGTGAACACCGCCAGTCACCCGTCACACATTAGTGATCACCGCCAGACACCAGTCACCCATCAGCGACCACCGCCAGGCACCCGTCACTCATCAGTGACCACCGCCAGACAAGCGGCACCCATCAGTGACCACCACTAGTCACCTGTCACCCAGCAGTGACCTCCACCAGACACCCATCACCTATCAGTGACCACCAACAGACACCCGGCACCCATCAGTGACCACCACCAGTCACCCATCACTTATCAGTGACCACCGCCAGTCACCCATCACCGTCACCCATCAGTGAACTTCACCCGTCACCCATCAGTGACCACCAGACACCCATCAGTGACCACCACCAGACACCCGGCACCCATCAATGACCACCACCAGTCACCCATCATTGACCACCACCAGTCACCCGTCACCCATCAGTGACCACCACCAGTCACCCATTAGTGACCACCACCAGACAGCCGTCACCCATCAGGGACCACCGCCACTCACCCGTCATCCATCAGTGACCTTCACCCATCAGTGACCACCAGACACCCATCAGTGACCACCACCAGACACCCGGCACCCATCAGTGACCACCACCAGTCACCCATCAGTGACCACCAGTCACCCGTCACCCATCAGTGACCACCACCAGTCACCCATCAGTGAGCACCACCAGACAGCCGTCACCCATCAGGGACCACCGCCAGTCACCCCCCCATCCATCAGTGACTACTGCCAGACACCCGTCACCCATCAGTGACTACCGCCAGACACCCTTCACCCATCAGTGACCACCGCAAGGCACCCGTCACCCATCAGTGACCACCGCAAGGCACCCATCACCCATCAGTGACTACCGCTAGATACCCATCACCCATCACCCATCAGTGACTACCGCCTGACACCCGTCACCCATCAGTGACCACCGCCAGTCACCCATCGGTGACAATCGCCAGTCACCTGTCAGTGACCGTCACACCCATGAGTAAACATCACCTGTAAAAGTCTCACACATTTGGCATCGCCATACACGGGGGGAGTAGTAGAATGTATTTTGGGGGGTAATTTTTCTATGTACATGCTATGTGTTAGAAATATCTTATAAATGGACAACTTTGTGTAAAAAAAAAAGCGTTTTCATTTTTTTCCCACATTTTTCAAAAACTACTGGAAAAAAATTAACCGTTCAAAAGATTCATTATGGCTCATAGATTATTAGTTGGGGTGTTTGCTTTCCAGAATGGGGTCATTTTGTGGGCAATTCCATTTTCCTGGTGCTCCAGGGCCTTCAAAAATGTGATAGGTCGTCATGACATTAGATGTGTAATTTATGTCCCTAGAATACCTGACGGCACTCCCTGCATGTTGAGCCTCTGCATGTGGCCAGGCTGTGAAAAAGTCTGACATGTGGTATCTCCATACTCAGGAGGAGTAGCAGAATGTGTTTTGGGGTGCAATGTGTGGTATGCATATGCTGGGTGTGTGAAATAACCTGTTACAATGACAATTTTGTGGGGAAAAAAAGAAAAAAAAAATCTTCATTTTGCAAAGAATTGTGGGAAAAAATTACAAGCTCAAAAAATTCACCATGCCTCTTACTAAATACCTTGGAATGTCTACTTTCCAAAAAGGGGTCATTTGGGGGGTATTTGTACTTTCCTGGCTTGTTAGGGTCTCAAGAAATGAAATAGGCCGTCAGTATATCAGGTGTGATCAATTTTCAATGATTGGCACCATAGCTTGTGGACTCTAACTTTCATAAGGACCAAATAATATACACTTATTTGAGTTATTTTTACCAAAGATAGGTAGCAGTATAAATTTTGGCCAAAATTTACAAAGAAAAATTACTAATTTGCAAAATTTTATGACAGAAACAAAGAAAAAGGCATTTTTTCAAAAAAATTTCAATCTTTTTTTATTTATAGCACAAAAAATAAAAAAATCCCTAGTGATTAAATACCACCAAAAGAAAGCTCTATTTGTGTGAAAAAAAGGACGCAAATTTCATATGGGTACAGTGTTGCATGACTGAGTAATTGTTGTTCAAAGTGTGATAGCACTGAAAGCTGAAGGGGGTTTTCGTGCCAGGTACTGATGTGGTTAAACTGGTATAAAAAAAAGTCACAATTAACCCATTTCAAATGGCCGTGTATATTGCATACACCACTTTTTAAAAGTCGAGAGACCCAGCCCATTCCTCAAATTTATTGAAGAAATTGTCACTGCCCTGATCTACCAGCAAGAATCCCCCCCCCACCCCCAGGAAGCATTCACTCTGATTGTGTAAGTCAACTTCATGAGCAACACTTTACCGAAAACATTCCCCCTATAGAATTGGGAAGAAGATGCCAAAATCAATGTCGTGTATGCAGCAGAGGAGGAGTTAGAACAGACACCAGGTATCATTGTCCCCAATGTCCCTCCCAACCTGGCCTATGCATGGGAGAATGCTTCAGATGTTATCACACATCCCTAAGATATTAGTTCCCCTTTTTTTAACAGACTGCCATTTCCCTGTTTCAAATACATGTGTGGATAATTTGCCTGCTACCACGTTAACTGACCCTGGCCTGTTTACTGATGATGCCTCTGCCTGCCGTCTGGATGGTTTCCCGTGCACTGACCTCGGCCTGTTAAATGACCATTTTTTTGCATGCCGTTCAGACTTATTATTTGCCCTGCTACTAATAGTACACAGGGGTCTCACATATGTGGGGCTTCAGAAGAGTGTTCTGTGTAGAGAAAAACTGTTTTTAGTTTTCTCTGGGATATGTAATTCCTACAACTGGGTCTGGAGACCAGAGGCTTCAAACAGCTTTTGGTGGGAGAAGCCTCTAACCCTGTCCCCATTTTTTTCCTGACCGAGGCCCTAAACTTTGTTCCTACCTGCTGCATTAACCAATACTTTGGTTCTGCTGACCTAATCTCTGCCTGTAATTGCCCAGGCCTTTATGGACCATTTTTCTCCTTGCTGCCTGGACTTCTGCTGTTTTTGCTGCGACTGACCACGTCTCTGCTGCTGACCACGTCACTGCCTGCTACCTGGACCAATGCATTTGCTGTGCTGACTGCTTGCTGGGACACAGAGGTCCCTCCCCTCTTTTTGGGAATTCATCCACTATATAACCCCTTCTATACAGGAAGTACCTCAGTTTTGCAGCAAGCAATGAATTCCCAGAAACAGGGGAGAGACCTCTGTGTCCCATGATGTACTCCAGGAAATGGATTTTACAACAAAGTATGTAGAATAAATCCAATTTTCTTAATCATCCGTCACGGGACACAGAGCCGGTTATAATCGTAACTATGTGGGATGACCCATAGCAATAAAACCTGAGGGGTGAGAGACAAAACAATAACCACTAAGGATCTACTCTGCCATTTGTAATACGATGTGGCCAAATTCAGTATGCTTTGCGGCTCTGACATCCACTGGGTAAAACCGTCTGAATGTATGAACCAAAGACTATGTAGCCGATGTGCAAAACTGAGCCACTAACGCCTGATGGCGGATAGCCCAAGATGCCCCACCACTCTTGGTAGAGCTCTTCCCAGAAAGGGTCGGACTTTGCTCTTTCCAACCATAGGCTTGAATGATTAACTGGTGGATCCAGTGAGAAATAATTAACCTGAATGCCACCTGCTCTTTCTGGGCTCTTCTGGCAACACAAGCCAGGATTCCTGACCTGTGCCAACAACTCAAGAAAATCCTGACTGCCTGAACTACATCCAGAGTATGCAGCGATCTTTCCCCTGCAGACTGTGGACTAGGAAAAAAGAAAGGCAAGACACTGTCCTGATCCAAGTGAAAGCTAGAAACCAGTATAGGCAAGAAGGATGGATGAGGACACATCATCACCTTAAATTGCAAGACCAAGGACGGCTCCTTACATGAAAGAGCCGCCAGCTCTGACACTCTTCTTGCCAAAATGATAGTAACCAAAGAAGCCACCTTCTGAGTCAAAGTACTAACAGTGTTTCTCAAATTGGTTCAAAAGGTAGCTTCTGCATGGACAGCCAAGGCCAAGTTCAAGTCCCAAGGACACAAGGGTGGCCTGACGGGCAGGGCTATCTGTGTTGTACCCTGCATGAAGTACAAGTCAAAGGGTGAGAAACATCGATCTCTGGGAAAAAAATGGATAGATGAAATCTGACCCTTAATGGTACTTTAAGGCCAATTTCATTTCCCCTTTTGATTGGAGAAAAGAAAAATCTCCCACTCATATTTCCACAGACGCCACTTCCTGGCTTCACCTCAGGCATATAAGCTTTCCAAGTCTTGTAATGATAGCTCCTTGAAGCCGGCTTCCTGGCACTCAACAGTACAGTGATAATAGGACCCAAGACCATAGGTCTGACCAAACTGGAAGTGTCCAAGGAGTGTTCAATGCCAGATTCAATATGTCAATGTACCAGGCCCTCCTGGGCTAGGCCGGCTAACGCTATTATCAGTGTTACCACCTCCCGTATCCTTCGCAAAAGACTCTGCAGTAGTTAAATCAGGGAGAAGACGTAGATTAGGGAGAACTAGTCCCTAAGGTATCACCAGTGCATCTACCCCTATTGCACTCTTGTTGTAGAACCTAAAATCCGGTAGATCCACCTCCAGAGTTCCCCAATGCTGGCAGATTGTTCCAATCTATAATGCCCAGAGTTATATGCACTGATGGGAAGTATTCTTTCCTGTGTAGACCATGTCCACTGAACTGCAGCCACCTCCAAACCAGCCTCCCAACTGGAGAGACTGGCCTCAGTGGTTACTATCTTCCATATCGCCGTAGGGAAAAATTTTGCTTCTCCAGATTCCGAACAATCAACCACCAATTTGAACTCTGCAATACTCTGAGGACAGAGCCCTCCAGCAATCCCATGCTTGGACCTTCATGTTCCAGACAGAGTGAATTTTCCTCTACAAAGACCTTAAGTGGAAATATACATAGGGAACTGCTTCAACATGGATACCATTTCCTCATGCAGAGACGTATCGAAGGATACCTTTTGCTGCTTATATTTCGCTTTAAACCTGGAACTGACTTCTCCCTTGAGCAATGATTATTGAGGTATCTTGATATTGACACCCCCTGTGTTGCCAGCAAGTCCCTCTCCGGGGCTAGGAGCTTTTCAAACCCTTGGGGATGTGGCCAGCCCGAAGGACAGTGCCACAAACCAAAAATGGCTTTTTTTTATTTGTTTTGTTTTACTGCAATCGCAGAAACCTCTGAGTCTGAAAAAACTGTCACATGAAGATACGTGTCATTGATGACTATGGACACCCGAAATCTACCTATTGCAGAGAGGTCATTTCTTATCGGACCAATCCCATCTGAAACAGATGGACGCTTAAAAATGTATCTGGTGCGTTGAGATCTATGATAAAACTCCCCATTTGGTTTTGGGGCCGCTACGGTAGAGTGTTTTTCAATAATGGGCCCATAACTTCTGCTCCAAGAGCAAATGCAAGGCAAAGGTCTGAGAACTCTGTGGTGGACCCAGAAGGTCTCAAAGAAGTGTACTTAACCCACCAGGATTCTGCTGGAGTCCACCTAAAGATGGAGCAAACCACCTTTAGAGACTGCCCTAGCATCCTTTGGCCCGAGATACTCTCAAAACAGCAGCCTCAGACACCTCCCTTACTCTGGAGGGGAAAAGCTTACAGCACCTGGTATTCTCGGGCAGTCTCCCATGCAAGTACTAACGAGGCCCAATCCTGCTTAGGTTCCGAGATCAACTGCGTTCAGGGTGATGCGGCCGCAGTCCATTGCATCGGTCAATGTCACCGCTAAATCCTAATGTCAGAAATCACTGAAATGCCAGACAAACAGTGACTCAGATACACCTGACACCACTGGTCTATCAGGAGATGCGAACACTGCCAGATTACCACCTGAGTCCACTGGCTGCCTCTCCCTTCTGGGGCCATTCAACTCATATAACAAGTAAATAATGTAGCCACTATATTGCCAAAACCTGACTATGCAGTCTTGCAGGGATGCAGGTCCATAGCCATGTTGGTATGCAGCTTTGCAATTACGCAGGTATTCAGACAATTACACAGGTATGCATACTCAGATATGCAGTTTATGTACGTTTACAGGTATGTGGTTCATGCCAGTATGCATTTATGCAGTTATGTCCCTACATAGCTATGTAGTCATGCTGATTTTATTATCATACAGGATTTATATAGCGCCAACAGTTAGCCCAGCGCATTACAACATGAGGGCAGACAGTACAATTACAATGCAATTCAATACAGGAGGAATCAGAGGGACCTGCTTGTTAGAGCTTACAATCTAGAAAGATATGCAATTATACAGTGATGCAGTTCTACAACTATGCAGGTATGCATGCATTAATGTAATACTATGCTGCACCTGCCCTGCTTTCTAGAAGCGTATTGTTTCATCAAAGAACTATGAAAAAATTAACCGCAGTTAGCCCCATACTAGTTTCAATGCAGCAAATGCACCCTGAATGCAGCCACTATGCAGCTTCAGTGCAGCCTGAATGTAAGTTCCTGCAGATCAATGCAAGACTACTCTGGAGACACAACTCCTTTAAGTGCATTGATACCCGTGCAGGGGTGTAACAGAAAACAGTTGTACAACCCCCCCCCCCTCCGATCTTACACAGAGAAATGCAGTGTATAATTGTTGTGTCCTGTCTGGTCATGCAGCTCTCCACAGGTAGGTCTCACACATCATCATCCAGCCATAGCTCTCCATGTCCCTTCTGTTTCTCAGGAGCCTCACTGACTCTTCAGCCCATGTGTGCATTCAAACATAAGAAAAATGGCCGGCCTTCCACTTCTGCCTTTACTGCACAAGAGTAGGCTATACAGAGCGTCCCCACATCCTCTAGCGGCAGGAGGAGTAAAACTGCAGCACAATACACTTTCTGAACCACACACAGCCTGGCCAACCAGACCAAATGGCACACTGCCCCCAGTGGTCACCGTGAAAATGATCAGACAGTCAGATTTTTTTTTGGGGTCCACTCCCCTGGACTTTTATAGCACCCTGCTGGAAAGCACCTCAGTGAGAAGAAACACTGCACAGGGTTCCATTACACAGGGTCCAGCGACGTAAGGCTGCATTACAGGCAAACCTTGAGGATTATTCTTCTCCTATCCAACAAGGCTTGGGTACCAGCCATTTTAGCTAACCACCTTTTAAATGGGTCTGATTTCAGTCCTTGATTCACCGAAGAACCATTTTTGGACCTCTAGGTATGCTCCAGCAACACATCTGTGATCATCACCTTACAGATATTGGCGAAAAAACGGAGGTACTTCTGCATAGGAGGGGTTATATAGGGGAAGACCTCCTGTTTGATCTTCCAGTGTCCATTCACCTATATGTGGCACATAACCCACATATTTATGATTATAACCTGCTGTGTGTCCCGTGATGTACAATAAAGAAATTACATTATAGCCCTGTCACTTGCGGAATTGTTTGACAATTTTTAGACATGGCTCATACATGTGTACCTCTCTGTCACTCCTAAGATGCTCTTTTTTTACCCAATCGTGCTACTGATCTGTTGCAAAATGTTCTTCCAATTCTTCCATGTTAGTACCACTTTGCCAGCTTCTTCTTGGCCTGTCCCAATGTTTTGAAACATGTTGCTACCATCAATTTTAAAATTACCACATCGCGGCTATTTCGGGTATTGTCATTTGAATGCTTTACCAGCTAGCATGGCTTATCGTGCCATATTTGTAAGTGCGTCCTGTGTTTTTTATGAGAATAAATTTTAAAAGACAGAGCACTAGATTTTGCCTTCTTCTTTTTGCATATTTATCCCATCTGTTAAGGCGATAGGGGTTCCTTTGGAACCCAAAGAAGCAGATGCATTAAAGGAAGGAGTAAAAGTATCAGCATCAGCATTTTTATTATCCCCAGAGGGGAACACTGCTGATTTTGAATCATATATGAGGTGAGCAGCCTGTGATACTGGTGGAGGCAAGCACTTTGAATCTGCACTTTTTGTGAGATATTTATGGATCCACTTCAATCAATCACTTGAGAATTAGAGGAATTTCAATTTTTGTTTGGACTTTAATTGGCTGTGTTTATTTAATAGCGCAGCACTGTTTCTAGCATATTTATATTTGTTTAAGTGGAGTGAAAGCAGTTTTAAGTGACAACGGCTACTTTTATGGTTAAAAACATATTCTATTAAGTTATTTCACTTTTGTCACATACCGTATATACTCGAGTATAAGCCGAGTTTTTCAGCACATTTTTTGTGCTGAAAAATGCCCCCTCGGCTTATACTCGAGTCAGCGTCTGGTCTGAAAGCTCTATGTATGTGCGATGAACAGCGCACATACATAGGCTTGTTGGCTGCAGTGCACAGTGACTGCCAGTGATTGGCTTGTCACTGTGCTGTGGGCGGGGGGGTGGTTCCGGAGCCGGAAGCGCGGCTAGGAGCGGCTGAACATGCAGGCTGAAGAGAAGAGATACGGTAATATCCCCTGCAATGTACCAGTAATGCCGATTGTCAGTGTAATCTAATGTCCCTTGCAATGTACCAGTAATGCCGATTGTCAGTGTAAGCTAATGTCCCCTGTAATGTAATGGAGATTGTCAGTGTAATGTAATGGCCCCTGTAATGTAATGGGGATTGTCAGTGTAATGTAATGGCCCCTGTAATGTAATGGCCCCTGTAATGTAATGGCGATTGTCTGTGTAATGGTTCTGGCTACAATACCTGTGTTCTTGCTATATCGTACCTGTGTTCTGGCTACAATACCTGTGTTCTTGCTATATCGTACCTGTGTTCTGGCTACAATGCCTGTGTTCTTGCTATATGGTACCTGTGTTCTGGCTACTATGCCTGTGTTCTAGCTACAATATCTGTGTAATGGCCACAATACCTGTGTACTGGCTGCATACTGTGTTAATGGCTGCAATATACTCCACCTATGATGCTGAGCTGTATACTCCTGACACAACATGTGGAATACAGGGGATGGAGTGGGCATTTCCCACCCTAGGCTTATACTCGAGTCAATACTTTTTCCCATTTTTTTGTGGTAAAATTAGGTGTCTCGGCTTATATTCGGGTCGGCTTATACTCGAGTATATACGGTAATTGTTTGATTACGCTAATTGATATTCACATGTTATACACATTGTAAGGTTTGGCACCTACAGAACATAGAGAATCTGAATGGTGGTAAAGCAACCAACTCTCCCCTAACTACTTCAGCTCTGGAAGGTTTTCCCCCCTTAATGGCCAGGCCATTTTTCGTGATATGGCACTGCGTTACTTTAACTGACAATTGTACGATTGTGCGGTTTTTCTTTTTTGCGCTATAAACAAAGACAATTTTGAAAAAAAACCCCAAAACATTATTTTTTACTTTTTGCTATAAAACATATCCAATAAAAAAAAATGTAAAAAATCAAATCATCACCAGTTTAGGCCAGTATGTGTTCTGCGCAAAAGTTATAGTGTCTACAGACCATGGGATATATTTATGGAATTATTTTTTTTTTTTACTAGTAATGGCGACGATCAGCAATTTTTAGTGGGATTGTGGCAGACAAATCTGATACGAAGTGACACTTTTTGGGGACCAGTGATCCTAACACAGTGATCAGTGCTAAAAAAGAAATGCACTTTCACTGTACTAATGACACTGACAGGGAAGGGGTTAACGGGCGATCAAAGGGTTAAATGTGTTCCCTGGGAGTGCTTGCTAATGGTGTTGGGGGGTGCTTTGACTGGGGGAAGACAGAGATCAGTGTTTCTGCTTAGCTGAAACACAAGAATCTTATAAATATTTACAAAAATCTGAGGGGCATACTCACTTTAGTGAGATATTGTGTGTGTGTGTGTGTGTGTGTGTATATATATATATATATATATACACACACACACACACACACACACAGTGCCTTGAAATAGTATTCATAAACCATGACATTTTCCACATTGTCATGTTAGAACCAAAAATGTAAATGTGTTGATAAATGGTTTTCAACGTATTTTACAAATAAATATCTGAATAGTGTGGCGCGCATTTTTACTCAGCCCCTCTGAGTCAATACTTTGTAGAACCACCTTTCGCTGCTATTACAGCTGCAAGTCTTTTTGGGTATGTCTCTTCCAGCTTTGCACATCTAGAGAGTGAAATTTTTGCCCATTTTTCTTTGCAATATAACCCAAGCCCTGCCACATTGGAGAACTTCTGTGAACAGCAATTTTCAAGTCTTGGCACAGATTCGCAATTGGATTTAGGTTTGGACTTTAACTGGGCCATTCCAAGACATATATATGCTTTTATCTAAACCATTCTATTCAGGTTCTGGCTGTATGTTTAGGGTTGTTGTCCTACTGGAAAGTGAACCTCTGCCCCAGTCTTAAGTCTTTTGCAGACTCTAACAAGTTTTCTTATAAGAAATTTATTTAGCTCCATCCGTCTTCCCATCAACTCCGACCAGCTTCCCTGCTCATGCTGAAGTAAAGCATCTCCACAACATGATGCTACCACCACCATGTTTCATCGTGGGGATGGTGTGTTCAGGGTGATATGCAGTGTTAGTTTTCCACCACACATAGCGTTTTGCTTTTAGGCCAACAAATTAAAATTTGGTTACATCTGACCAGAGTACCTTCTTCCACATGTTTGCTGTGTCCCCTACATGGCTTCTCGCAAACTGCAAGCTGGACTTCTTATGGCATTCTTTCAACAATGGCTTTCTTCTTGCCACTCTTCCATAAAGGCCAGATTTGTGGATTGTACGACTAATAGTTGCCCTGTGGACATATTCTCCCACCTGAGCTGTGAATCTCTGCAGCTTCTCTTGACTGCTTCTTTGATTAATGCGCTCCATGCCCGATCTGTCAGTATAGGTGGATAGCCATGTCTTATTAGGTTTGCAGTTGTGCCATACTCTTTTCATTTTCGGATGATGGATTGAACAGTGCTTCATGAGATGTTCAAAGCTTGTGATATTTTTTTATAACCTAACCCTGCTTTAAACTTCTCCACAACTTTATCCCTGAGCTGGCTGGTGTGTTGCTTGGCCTTCATAATGCTGTTTGTTTTACGGACATTCTCTAACAAACCTCCGAGGGCTTCACAGAACAGTTGCATTTATACTGAGATTAAATTACACACAGGTGGACTCTATTTACTAATTAAGCAACGTCTGAAGGCAATTGGCTCCACTAGATTTTAGTTAGGGGTATCAGAGGAAGGCTCCTTTCACATGGCCATTCTGTGTGCGGAGTCCGTTTTCGTTTAGTGGGGATTGCTCCGCTGATCTCCGCAGAGCCGACAGATGACAGATCCGATCCGTCTTTACTTACTGTGCGGCGACGGATCTGTCAGAGCGCCACTCTCCTCTATGGGAAATTGGATGACAACGGACTGTCTGTCCGTTGTCATCCGATCCCCAGACGGATTGGAAAAATAGGCTTTCCATCCGTTGGACTTTAAGGACCACGGATCAGATCGGAGAGTGGCAGATGTCAGCAGACATGTTACCGCTGACATCCGTCGCTCCATAGAGGAAAATGGGGCGTCCGTTCAGGTCCGCCTGAAAAAGGAACACGCAAACCTGAACGGCACGCCCGTTTGAAAGGGGCCTAAAGGGGGCTGAATACAAATGCACGCCACACTTTTCAGATATTTATTTGTAAAAAATTTTGAAAACTATTATTTTCCTTCCACTTCACAATTCGGTGCCACTTTGTGTTGGTCTATCACATAAAATCCCAATAAAATATATTTATGTTTTTGGTTGTAACATGACAAAATGTAGAAAATTCCAAGGGGTATAAATACTTTTTCAAGGCTCTGTAATATATATAATTCTTGTGTTAAACCAATGGCCCCCTTATATGCAAATTTTTAATTAAAAAAACAGGGACTCCGTAGTTATTAAAGCAATTCAAGTCGAACTCCATGTTTAGACCTCCTGGTGATAAGACCTTTGTGGGGTAAATGCACCAGGATTCCCTACAACTAAGTTTCCTAATAAAATTCTCCCCTTTCCAATGCTTGCAGACTTCATCAATCCCCCAAAAAGGCAGAAAGGTAGTTGACTGGGATCCCAATCGTGCAATACCTTAAATTGCTTCAATACACGGGGGTTTATTTACTAAAGGCAAATCCACTTTGCACTTGGAAGTGCAATCGCTGTAGATCCGAGGGGTACATGCAAGGAAAATAAAATACTGCATTTTTGCCTGTATATGATTGGATGATAAAATCAGCAGAGCTTCCCTCATTTAAGATCTTCCCCTCAGATTTACAGCGACTGCACTTCCATGTGCACTTGTAGTGCAGAGTGGATTTGCCTTTAGTAAATCAACCCCACAGTGTTTTTCATTTTAGCCCCTTCACGCCTAAGGGTGAAATACCTAAGCACAATTTAGCAATTTTGACATGTGTTAGTAAAACTGTACATGTCATCACAACTACTTTGAGCATCCAGGTGGATTATACTTTTTTTTTTTTCCAGGAAAAATTGGGCTTTCATTTGGTTGTTTAATTTATCTGTATATCTCTTGTTACTACCATAACCTACCACCAAATAACCCAAAATAAATTATCCTGCTCCATGTGATCACAGCAATATCACATATGTGTATGTTTTATGTAACCGTAGTACAGCCCAAAAACAATAGTGTGCATTTTGTTGTTTTTATACTAGATAAAAAAACACTGGCACTACCGGACACTGATACGAATTTCAAAAATGCATTTTTTTTTTTAACCCTGCCCAAAATATACTGATCATGACCATTCACTTTGACCTTGACCTTTGACCCTTACCTGACCAGACTATATATATATATATGTGTATGTCTGTGAGTGTGTGTGTGTGTGTATCTATGTATGTATTTTTTTTATAATTTTTTTGTTTTTTTGCACACACTTTTTTTTCCCCTCTCTGCCGGGAAAGAGAGAGATACAATGTATCTCTCCCCTCCATTCACAGAGAAACCCAGGGGTGGCTTCTCTGTGGTAGCCAATGAGAGGCTTTCACAGAGATCAAGTGACCCAAAACCGGGAGATATGGGTCCTGATCGGGGCTGCCGCTGAAATTGCGGTCTGTGCGGTGCGCTCCCAGCTCAAAAGCAGATACACATATATGCGGCTAGTCACAAACAAAAAACTCCTTCCTGTGCTCAGAGGGAAGACCTCCTCCACCTGATATTTCGGTTCTCTGTGAGACTTGGGATAATGTGCCGCCTTGCTGCCACTGGTGAACTAGGGGTAGTTCAAATGCACTGTACCAAAGACTCACTGGACTAGGCTTTTTTCCACGGGGCCGCATATATGTGTACCAAAGACAAAAAAACAATGGCACACTGGCCTAGCGCATTATCCTCAGATAAAAACCTTTTATTAAAAAGTTAAAAACATACTCACAAACAAGCTGTGAAATAAAGCTTATCAAGCATTTGTGGAGTCCTTCCAATGCATGGCCATGTGCTGTGCGTCTGGTTCTCTCACAAACATGGCTAACACCTTGTTTCTTAAGAGCCCTTGGCTCTGAAGAAGAGGTGGAAACCTTGAAACGCGTTAGCCTTGTTTGTGAGAGAACCAGCCACATAGCACACGACCATGCATTGGAAGGACTCCACAAATGCTTGATAAGCTTTATTTCACAGCTTGTTTGTGAGTATGTTTTTAACTTTTTAATAAAAGGTTTTTATCTGAGGATAATGCGCTAGGCCAGTGCGCCATTGTTTTTTTGTCTTTGGTACACATATATGCGGCCCCGTGGAAAAAAAGCCTAGTCCAGTGAGGCGGCATACATGTGTTACGTCAGTGTGGATGGGTTTATATCATGCATGTTTTCTCTAATCCTATTGGCCAAAACTTCTTGATGTATGTTCTACATATTGTAGGCCATGTGGACATTCGATCATACAGTATGTATTATTCCTTTTGAAGCACAACAGATTAAACTCTTAATCTTGATTCATTCACCTGTAGATGTAAATAAATATATATATATATATATATATATATATATATATATATATATATATATATATATATATATATTGAATATGCTCTGGATGTTCTACAAGCCAAGCCCATCCTACATGTTATAAATCCATCTGTTCTCAGAAATCGGAAGGCGATCGATTTTTAAGGGTTTATGACAGATCTAACCAATTCATCTCATAAAGATGCTTCTATATATACATTTTGGTAATAATTGATCTCTATTTAGCAAATACCAGTGTTTCCAAACATTTTATTAGTTTTTTTGTATTAAATATGTATTTCTATTATTGGTCTCTTTATGTTGATAATGAGTCATTTTTAATATGTAATTTTGCTGTATTATTATTAATTTAATCTGTTTTTGATATTAATACAGTGGGGAAAATTTTAGGGCTGCAACTAACGATTATTCTTATAATCGAGTAGTTGGCCGATTATTGTTTCGATTAATCAGATAATAACCTTAACCACTTCAGCCCCGGAAGAATTTCCCAGGTTAGGACCAGAGCACTTTTTGCGATTCGGCACTGCGTCACTTTAACTGACAATTGCGCGGTCGTGCGACGTTGTACCCAAACAAAATTTGTGTCCTTTTTTTCCCACAAGTAGAGCTTTTTTTTGGTGGTATTTGATCCCCTCTGCGTCATTTCTGATCACCACTATAAACAAAAGTAGAGCGACCATTTTGCAAAAAAAACCCAAATTTCTTACTTTTTGCTAAAATACAAATCCAAAAAAAAAAAAATATAAAAAACATTTTTTTTCACCGGTTTTGGCCGATTTATATTCTTCCTCATATTTGTGATAAAAAAAAAAAATCGCAATCTGCGTTTACTGATTGGTTTGCATAAAAGTGGCCGCGTTTACAGATGGGGAGAATTCATTTCTGGGGTTTTTATTTTATTTTTTTAATATTTTACTAGTAATGTCGGCGATCTGCGATTTTTAGCGGTACTGCGATATTGCGGTGGTCATGTCGGACATGTTTGACACTTTTTTGGAACCAATGACATTTATACAGCGATCGGAAATTTAAATGTCCACTGATTACTGTATAAATGTCATTGGCAGTGAAGGGGTTAACCTGCAGGGGGAGATCTAGGGGTTAACTATGTTCCCTGGGTGTGTTCTAACTGTGGGGGGGGGGGTGGGCTACCATGGGCATGAGAGATATAACTGATCCCAGTGACAGGGATCAGTAGATCTCCCATGCCCACACTAACAGAGCGGGGGAACCGCCGTGTTTACATCAGCGGTTCCCCTTTCTTTGCCTGTGGCCGCTTAACGCGGCTCGCCAGCGGACATCGGGTCCGCCCGAGCCTCGGGCACACTCCCCAGGAGTGCGGCGGGCGCACGCCCCCTAGCGGCCATTCGCAGATCGCCACCTTTTTACAGCGATTCGCACCCAGCGTCCACACTGGCGCCGTAAATAGATGGTAGGCAGTGTGGAACTGGTTAAAAAAAGTGTGGTGTATAGTTTAGTTAATATGTAAAGTTTAAAAAAAGGGCAATTTATTCTTAACCACTTCCACACCGCCTACCGTGTATTTACGGCGGCAGTGTGGACTCTGAGCACGAATCGCCGTAAAAAAGCGGCGATCTGCGAGTGGCCGCTAGGGGGCGCGCATGCCCGCCATACTCCTGAGGAGTGTGCCTGCGGCTCGGGCGGACCCGATGTCCGCCGGCGAGCCGCGATGACTGGCCACAGCCAAAGAACGGGGAACCGCCGATGTAAACACGGCGGTTCCCCGCTCTGTTAGTGGGGGCATAGGAGATCTACTGATCCCTGTCACTGGGATGAGTTAGATCTCTTTTGCCCATGGTAGCCCAGTCCCCCCACAGTTAGAACACATGCAGGGAACACAGTTAACCCCTAGATCTCCCCCTGCAGGTTAACCCCTTCACTACCAAAGGCATTTTTACAGTAATCAGTGGACATTTAAATTTCTGATCGCTGTATAAATGTCATTGGTCCCAAAAAAGTGTCAAAAATGTCCAACATGTCCGCTGCAATATCGCAGTACCACTAAAAATCGCAGATCGCCGCCATTACTAGTAAAAAAAATAATAAAAACCCCAGAAATGAATTCTCATCCGTAAACGTGGCCACTTTTGCGCAAACCAATCATTAAACGCCGATTGCGATTTTTTTTTTTAACCAAAAATACGAGGAAGAATATGAATCGGCCAAAACCGATGGAAAATTTAATATCAAATACTTACCGTAATTTTCCTTTCCTGATGGACTCCATGGCAGCATACGTCTGGGCTAGCCCCACCTCCACTCCTCCCCTATAGGACCCCACTCACATAAATTTTTGCTCCTAGCCGGAGGCCGTGTTCCGTAACTAGCCTCCTCAAGACATGGGGGGGGCGACTCCTGCTGCCATGGAGTCCATCAGGAAAGGAAAATTACGGTAAGTATTGGATATTAAATTTTCTGTTTTCCTGACAGACTCCATGGCAGCATACGCCTGGGAATTAACTCGCTATATACCCAATGGGCGGGCAATGTTATCCCAAAGGCTTTAATTTGTATCATCACGACAAGACCTGCAAGCCAAAATAACCAGAGGATAAAGAAGCAGACTCTACACAACAATGAGCCATAAACGTATTGAGTGAGGACCACAAGGATGCCCTACAGACTACTTGGGAATCACATGCTGTGAATCTGCCCAAGATGTAAACCCATGCGTGGTCAAACGAGCAGACAGTACCTCCAAAGCAGCCAAGCCCCCTGGCTCTGAGCCTGTTGGATGGCCTAGGCAATCCGTGCCACAATCATCCTAGATGAGGCACGTTCCTCTGTCCTTTCTGGCAATAGAATTAACAGGCGCTCTGAAAAATGAAGGAAGTTGTAGCTTTGTAGATATGAAAGACTCTCGTGCCCTTAAAGTGGTTGTATACTCTCCTAATGTTTTCAGCTAAGGAAGCTGACATCCTACCCGTTGCCTGATCTGCAACCGCCATGATGCTACGCATGCGATTCATCACGGCACCACCCACTGGATAATCTGCCAGTCTGGTTGAGAGCACAATCAAGGAGACAGCTAGCATTTCCGGCATGCTGGGAATATTAACTCTTTTGACACTATCAAATCAATAGGTAGACAACCGCTTAAGAATTGAATCAAGCATAGAAAACAGCACCATTCAACTGGAAAAATGATAAGAAAAGTTCTGTTACCAATGAACCAATCTCTGAGGCTTTTTATGCCAACGTGATAGCCAGGAAAAAGGCCAAATTGAGAGAGAAGACTTAAACGGAAACAGCCCTAGAACACTCTGCTCCAATTCCCGAGAAGGAGTTGACAACAAAAGGGAGACTCCATTTGGAAAACCGCCGCTACTTCGAGAACTGAGCCTAGCTGCTCCCTTGAAGGATTGTTGGACAGGAAAGACGCATAGACCTGGGTACACCTGTGAAGGCCAATAAAGCGGACACTTGAATTCCGAGGGAACTGACCGATAGACTAAATCCGACTGGAGGAAACCTAGAATATCTAGAACTTCTAGATCACTACATGATCTGTCAGCAGCAGACATGCATTTGAGTAAATGTTGACCAAATTCTTCCGTAAACTCTGTTTACGTTCATTCTGCTTTTATTCAAGAGAGCGTAAAAGACTCCGAAGGAGAAGCCGAGGACTTCCAATCTCAAGAACCAGGCCATCAGACGCAACCGTGCTGGACATGGAAGTAGAATTGCACCCAGTGACAGAAGGTCTGGCCTGAGCAGAAGGTGCACTGGGTTTCCGGAAGCTAAACTGTGCTAGCAAGGGAAAC
>BLSH010011268.1:596920-607396 GCA_018402905.1 Glandirana rugosa
GCACTCAGACCACCAGGGAATGGGCCCCTTTCAGTACATATGCCCACCAGCGCCCACTAGTGCCCCTATCAGTGTGTACCAGTGCCTCCATCAGTGCATACCAGTGCCACATATCAGTGCCCACCAGTGCCACCTACTAGTGCACACCTATCAGTGCCCATCAGTGCCACTTATCAGTGCCCAGTGCCGCCTATGAGTGCCAATCAGTGCCGTCTATGAGTGCCCATCTGTGCCGCTTATCAGTGTCCATCAGTGTTCCATATCAGTGCCCGTCAGTGCTGCTTATCAGTGCCGCCTAACAGTGCTCATCATTGCTGCATATAAGTGCCTCATCATCAGTGCCACCTCATCAGTGCCAATCAGTACTGCCACATCAGTGCCCATCAGTGTAGCCTCATCAGTGCCCACCAGTGATGGAGAAAATGTACTTATTTACAAAGTTTTGTGACAGAAATAGAGAATTTTTTTTTTCAAAATGTTCGCTCTTTTTTTGTTTATAGCGCAAAAAATAAAAACCGCAGGGGTGATCAAATACCACCAAAAGAAAGCTCTATTTGTGGGAACAAAATGATAAAAACTTTGTTTGGGTGCAGCGTCGCACGACCGTGCAAATTTAATTCAAAACGCAGCAGCACTGAAAGCTCAAAATTGGTCTGGTAGGAAAGTGTTCTAAGTGCATGGTATTGAAGTGGTTAAAAATCTCCATAGGCGATGCTTTAAAAAATTTTTACAGGTGTGACTGAGATATTGCTGCACTCTGGATCTATGGTAGCAAATGGTTAACCCACAGCCCTAACATGGATATATTCATTGAAAGGATAAACCCCCAGTGGGACTTTATAGGGAAGCCAACTCTTCAAAGAGCAAAAGACTGAGATAAAACACTGGAAGTTTATTCATACATTTAAAAAGACAGGACCTTGATACATAGGTCCATCATACGTAGGTACAAGAAAAGCACATTTGAACCAAAATGATAGTGCCATACGTGGACATGCCGAAACAGTGAGGTGAAAACAATACACAATACAGGACACTTAAAAAACACTTATGACCACTCGCACCGGAGCTGAGTGGCGGGAGAGACCCAACGCGTTTCGAGAGAGAGAACTTCATCAGGGGTAGGTGATCACATTAAAATCCTCATTTGCACAAGGTATCATTTGGAACGGCAAGGGAAAGCCCACATGAGTTTAGGTGTATTAATGAAGTCCTGCCTTGGCCCAGGGGGAACAAAGAGACAGAAAAAAAAATTATGTAGGAAGTACAGGTGGTCTGAGTGTGATGTCCAGGGGCGTTGCTAGGTCTACAAAAGATCTGGGGCTAGAGCCCATAGCAGCGAAGTAGAGTCATACGCTTGAGCAGCCATACACATGTATATAATATGCGTCTGTATAAATATATATATAAAAGTATAAATATCGTTATATTTCTGAGTGCGGATCCCCCTTACACCAGGGTCCCCAGAGAGGCCCCTTCCTTACATCAGAGTCCACAGAGAGCCCCACCTTACATCAGAGTACCCAGAGAGCCTCCCCATACATCAGGTGGAGGCGAGGGCAGAGCCGGGACCCGCACTACCACAGCTCAGTCTGCCCCTGCCTCCTGCATTCCGGACCGGGACATACCTGAAAATTGCAGAACTGTACCCACCCGGTAAGAGACTTGGGGCTATAGGCCCCAGACTCGGGGCTGTAGCCCCAATAGCCACCCCCTAGCAATGCCCCTGGTTGGTACTACATTTGTGTATTTTGGGTAAATGGTAAAAATTTGGTGTGTGGTGGAATTGTTTGACTAAAAAAGAAGCTTCATGTTTGGTGATAATTTTGTCTCGCAGGGCTTGTTCCGTTAGGGCTGTAGCTTCTGATGTGAAATCTGCTAGAGGATCATGGGGCAATTGAGTGTAGGTGAGTTTGTCACTCAGTAATCTATGGGCTTCCTTAGTATAGTCCTTAGTGTCTTGTATAACGATGCCACCACCTTTGTCGGCAGATTTAATGATAATTTTATCATTGGATTGAAGAGTGTTTAGGGCTAACTACTCGGATTTGGTGAGGTTGTGGTATTGAAGAAGGTGTCAAGGCATGGGCCTTTGGATTCTGTCAGATAGAAGGTGGATGGTGGACGGAAGGTGGTGTGTTTCACTGGGGGGGAAAGGCAGAGGTGTTGGGTGTAGATCAGGGCCTCTGCTCCAGGGTTTTCATGGTCCAAGATGGGTCCTGTTCCTTCTTGGTATAGTTCATCCAGTATATTAAGGGCTAGTTCCTCCTCCAGGATAGGGTAGTTGGTGGGGCATTCCGCCGTGTCTGTTTCTACAGAGGGGTTGTTTTTGGTGGCCTGTAAAAGAAATATTGGACGGCGAGGTTACGGATTAATTTGTTTAGATCTTTAAAGAGTTGGAATGCGTTTGGTAGTTTTGTCGGTGCGAACATGAGCCCAGGTGTGAGTAAAGAGATTTCATGTCATGATAAGGTGTGGGAAGATAGGTTGAATATTTTTATAGTAGACAGGGCTTCCTGCTGGAAGGACTTGGGTTTGAATTTTCCTCCTCTCCCCCTGCATCCTCTTCTGTGAGTTTTCTCTTTGAGGGTCTGGTGGGGAGGAGGCTTGGTCCTAAAAAAGAAACCACAGATAATGCTGAATGGGGCAAGGCTGGATGGTCAGAGGGGGATACAGTGGCGTGGTTATCTGGGGGATAGTATGGGTGGGTGGAGGAGCTATGGCGCCTGTGTGGCCGCAGTGGGTGAGGAGGTGGGCTGGGACAGTGTCCCCTGGCAACTTGGGATTGGTGTCATTGCGCATGTGGGGTCTCATGTTGGAGGTATTGGAAGAAGTACTGGCTATGGATGAAGGCTGTGTGTTGTTAGCCTGGGAAAGGTGAGCAGGTGTTATAGCATGTTGTTTGTTGCTCTTAGGGGTATTGTAAGCGGTCTGGATGCTGGTGTCTCCTCTCTTAAGTTGTTTTTTCTGGTTGTGTATGTTTGGCCGTGGCTGGCGTGTAATGGTACTGGGTCTAGAAGTCTGGTGGGTGTCTTGGTGGCAATGGGAGGTAGGTAATAGGGCCCCCCCTGGGGTGGGGGGTATGTCGAGAAGTGACAACTGCTGGGTCTATATGTAGGAGAGAAGGTATGGGGTGGGCCCCTGTGTATTTCTATTGTGGTTGTAGTCATTTAGGTCTCGTTTGAATTTTCCCATTTTGGTTTTAATTAGCAAGTCTTCCTGGTGTTTGGTATTTTTCTAGATATTTCATAGATCCTATGCATGTTTCATCTTCTACACTGTAAGTGTTTTTAACCGTGTGTGCACCAATAAAATCCTTTACATATTACACTTAGAGGCGCCTTGTCTTCTACCCCTTGTGGTAAAGATGAACTATCCCTTTAAACAAAGCCTCTAGATACCTTTTTCCCCCAGATATATTCAGGCCAGTCACGTGACTCCCGGCTCCTCTGCTACTCCGATCCAGGGCTGCAGCGGGAGGGGCTGAGATCTCCCTTTGATGTCAGCCAGGGACGTCACGTCACCGCTCGGTCCCTCCCACTGTAGCCTTGGATCGGAGGCGAGCGAGACAGAGGAGAGCTGCAGATGATGGAGGCACGTAAACTGACCATCAGAATCAGGGCTCAGCAGCCATGATTATTGTGGTCAGTACACAGAGGGGGACACAGAAACTGGCAGGATCAGCCAGGTTTTTTACAGCTTGGAGAGGGACAGGTTTGACAGCACAAGCACTGTGCCTGTTTAACCTGCTAGAAGGGAACAGGAGCTCACTTTTTAATTTTTTTTTATAGGGTTACAAGCACTAAGTTGACAGTACCTTGCTCAATTGCGCCTTTTGTTTTGATTTGTGTAGAATTATTAGGAGATTGCAGCACCATTGATTATCTATGTAATGGCTGAGGTGTTTGATGGATCTATGATTTCTAATGGGGTTAATCTGATCACTGGAGAAACCCATAAGATAAAAAGACAGAAGAACCTAATGTGTTCAGCTTTCCAGCAACAGTATAGCAGTAAATTAATTTAATTGCAATTAACATGCAAAATACATATGTTATAATAATGTGTGTAGTGAATTCTAATATTCAGTGAATTTACGTGTTTGTGCTTGGTTTGATTACTTTTGCAGTGGGCATATGCTAAGAGATACTTTCATAAAAGATTTTAGTTTACTGAAACTACAAATTATACATTTCTCTGTCTTATATTTTTTTTCTTTGACATTTCAGATACATCGTCAGGGGCAGCTGCTACTTCAAGTTATGCAAATTCCACTTGGGGTTCAGGAGCCCCCTCCAGCAGTGGCCCTACCACAAACCCTCCCCACGCCTGGGACAAAGTGATTGTAGACGGGTCGGACATGGAAGAATGGCCTTGCATAGCCAGTGTGGACGCAGAACCCCCTTCTGACAACGCCACAGACAACAGTGCCTCGAACCAAGCCTCGGAGAAGGGATCCCTACAAGGAAGCGCCACTAACCACAAAGGAAGGGGGGGCCAGAGCCAACAACAGCAGACTGGCAATGAATGTATCCAGGGGGTATGGAAAGCTGACCCCAAGGCTAAGCCCGTCCCGTCTTCCAACCCTGCTACAGAGGGAATTAATAGACTGGGAAACTGGAGGAGCGTGGGTGGTTCTGAGAGAACAGGACCTGCCTCTGGTTTCAATAACTTTAACCCAAATACAAATCCAGCTGCCTGGCCGGCCCTGGTTCAGGAGGGCAGCAGAAAAGGGAACCAAGAGTCAGAAGGCAGCTTCTCCAGTGCACAGCTTGGCTCTACAGGTCCAACCTCTCGGGAGCAGCAGTCAAAGATGGAAAATGCGGGTGCTGGTTTTTCAGCCTTGGGCAGGGAGCCGGCCACAAACCACCACACTGACGGACCAAAAAATGGAAACACTAACTCTACTAACTCAAATACTTCAAACCCCCTTGATAACAAGGGAACAGCCTTTGGGGTAGGGTCAGGGGATACTTGCCGTGGTTCAAATCCCTCTGCTCAAAGCACTGGAGATAGAAAAAATGGAACTATGGCTTCTTGGGGGCCAACTAGGGGGCAGTCTTGCCCAGGAGATGCCAACTGTGGGGTCAGCAGTTCTGGAATTAATGGAAGAGAGAGGGAGGATGCAAGGAAGTTGTCTTCATCTCATAGGCCAAGTGGGTCCAGGGGAGAATCTTGGGACAGTAAAAGTGGTGGAAATGGTTCTTGGGGATATGGCCCACAAACCGATCCCAGTGAATTGAAATGGGGTGAAGGGAACAAACTGATGGCTGGAGGGGTGTCTCAGGGAGAATGGAAGCAGCCGTCTGGGCATGAGGACTTAAAAGTTGGAGAATGGGGTGGGTCGAGCCAAGGAAATTCTAGCACTGGAGCATGGGACAATCAGAAGGGCCACTCACTATCGGAAAACCAGGGCAGCACATCATCAGCGTCCTGCTGGGGCCGGGCCCCCAGCTCTGCAGGAAGTGAGGCAGGGGGACAAAGCACTGGAAGCAATCCTAAGGCTGGGGGCAGTGGAGACAGTCTGAACTCTGGCAGTCGACGTTCACATAGGTCTACTCTACCAGACAGCCAAGCTGTTTTGCAGTCCCTGCTTAATCGAACAGACTTAGATCCCCGAGTACTCTCCAACTCGGGCTGGGGGCAAACCCAGATAAAACAGGATGCAGCATGGGAGACTGAAGAAGTGACAACTCGATCTGAAGGTAAAGCAGACCGTGGGACTGAAGGATGGGAAAACACATCACAAGCAAAAAGCTCAGGGGGCTGGGGGGATGCCCCCAGCCAAAGCAATCAAAGCAAGTCTGGTTGGGGAGAATCTGCTCCTGTTCCATCTGGTCAAGAATGGAAGGACACCAAAGCGACTGGCTGGAATGACTATAAAAATAGTGCAACTGGTTGGGGAGGGGGTGGAGGCAATGGGGGTGGGGTTGGAGGACGACAGGATGAAAAGGCAGGTCCTGGATGGAACAATGATAATGGTGCAAGTTCTGAGCAGGGATGGGGTTCTCGGCAGCCTGCACCTGGAAGTGGATGGTCTGCTGGAAAAAATGGATGGGGGGGAAGCAACAGTGAGGACACAGAGCCTCCCAAAGGCCCTGGGGGCTGGGATGGCTCAGGAAATAAAGCTTCCTCTGGCTGGGGGGATGTAGGACAGAATGATGTTGGCTCTTGGAGTAATGGGGCTAGCTCAAACTCAGCAACTCGAACTGGCTGGGAGGAGAATAAAAGGTCCCAAGGTGGAGGTAGTTGGGGGGACACAGCCAGGGCTCCAGTTTCTTGGAATAAGCAGCAGGAAGCTACACAGGCTGCTCCATCTACTGGCTCCTGGGGTTCACAAGCTCCTCCACCTTCTGGAAATGGTAGGCAGCCACCCACCCCTGGTTGGAAGGGTGGCCCTACACCAACAGTGTCCAAGGATGAAGAACCAAGTGGCTGGGAGGAACCATCACCATCATCTATCAGCCGTAAAATAGACATTGACGATGGTACTGCAGCTTGGGGGGATCCCAATAGTTACAATTACAAGAATGTTAGCTTGTGGGACAAAAATGCGCAAGGAACCCCTTCACAGATGCCACGGGAGCAAGGAATGCCTGGATCTATAGCCAGCAAAGGAGCACCTTCAGGTACGGCAGTTTAATTTTGTTGATATGTAGTTCTGTTTTGAGATAAATCTATTTTCTTAAGCTGCAATTCAGAAATTATCTATTGCATATCTCATACAAATTGTGCTGCCGGAAAGGTGAAAATCACTGTAGTAGTCAAAACTGTGATAATTAACAAATGCGATAAAAGGAATCCACACTTGGGAAAAAAATATCTGTATGTGTATATATTACATGTTCATATAAATGTAAAAATTGAAGATTGTGCATAAAAATTCCATGCAAAGCAAAAGTAATAAATATCCACAAGCCCATTCTTTAGTATACTTGGTGGCGAAACCCTTGATGACGTCTCTTCTGACGACACCAGTTTGGCGGAGTTTGGGAACAGGTCACTGTGCATGGGCGCCATCTGGCGGCCATGTTTGATGTAGGATACTCATGTTTTTATGACTTTTGTTTTGCTTTGCATGGACTTTATGCACAATTTTGAGTTTTTATGAGGTTTTTTTTGTGTTTTAACGTACATTTAAAGCAGAACTCCGGGTTTTACAAAAAATCCCCCATTAGTACACCCCCCTACACAAAACACTAAACCGTTATTACATTTGTGAAATTCCTTACCATTGAAGCGAAAAGTCTTATTGAATTTTCAGGAAGTCAGCTCTGTAATTCAAAAAATGCTGCATGTATTCTGCCAAGGAGGAGTAAAATAATACATTTAAAGGAGTAGCCATAGGTTCCAATAACATCACCCAAAACAGTATAGACATTAGGGGCTTTTTTCAAGACCCTTTCATGGCACCACAGACCAGAGCTGTGAAACCCCCTCCGCCCACTGCAGCGGACAGGGCGGAAATATAAATCCCTGTTTGCTTTAGAAAACTGGTGGGAAGTGACATGACCGCTGGCTGGGGGTACAGGACGAAAAGCAGCCAACGGTCTTACAAACAGGAAATCACTGGAGATTAACGGCTTTTTTGCAAAATCAGTCTGCTGCTGAGGAACAACAAAGCTCAGAAGAAGATGGATGGCATAGTTGGTGAAGGTAGGAGATCAGCACAAAGGGCATGGGAAAAAGTTTTTTCCCGGAGTTATGCTTTAATGCATATACATACAGTAATACATGCTATATTTGTTTTGATTAGTGCTAGAGTGATAGCTGTGATCATAGGATTCTGAGAGTGGGCTTCCCCTTTGCATTCTGACCACATGGGCCACTTGCTCAACGCTGCTGCCATTCATAAAATACCTTGTATACAAGGCATTCTCTGAACGAGGTATGTAGGAGAGGCTGTAATATCAAATCTGCTTTTACTAATACACTTTCAGCCATGTAAGATTGTGTGCAAACTATTTTATATCTTATTCTTGCCAATCAATTGTCTTCCTAGATTTATGAAAAAACCCACTGTGTGATAAAAATATGATGACGTTAGCAGTTTACATTTAGTTATAGTTTGATCTTTTATTTTTTATGTGCTCAGAGGATCTCTGATATTGACTCCAGGCACTGAGCGGCTTGCTGGATCTATCAACAAGGTGTTTAGATGCACTTGTACAGATTCCCAGCTTACTGAACAATTTTGATTTTTGTTTAAGTGCTGAAAATCTCATTTTAGGTGTTTTTTATGTCTTTCATGTCTGAGTCCTCTTTGCTGTTGTCCAGAGGTATTTACATTGCCTTCTCTGTGCTCTTTGGTTTCCAATACATCTATAGGTGTTGTGCATGCCCTTAAGCTGCCCATACACTATTAGATTTTTGAACAATCATTCATACCCATCAGTATGATTGATGACATAACAAACGCTGTTCTACACTATTAGATTTTCGAACAATCATTCGTACACATCAGTATGATTGATGACATAACAAATGCCATTCAAAAGTACTTAGAGGAAGTAAACTTTCATCTTTGAATTATACCTATAGGTAAGCCTATAATAAGGCTTACCTATGGGTAGTGTAAATATCTCCTACACGTGCAATATTTACTGTAAATGCAGCCAGTGACCTCACTGGCGCAGGCGCTCTGAAGGAACGGCCATCTGTGCCGTCCCTTCAGAGCCCCGTGCCGGGACCTGGCGCCTCCTGATATCATCGTGGCTTCAGCCAGTCACAGAGGCGGAACCCGGAAGCAAGACAGGTGAAGGTGCAAGCTGTCTCTAGCGATGACATTGCATCGCTGGAAGGCTTCGTTTTTGGGTACGTTTCACATAATGTGCTAGTATGTGATGCATACACATTATGCCTTTGCCTTGCAGGTAAGAAAACAAAAAAAAAAAATCTCCAGCTGTTTACAACCGCTTTGAAAAAAAAAAAAAAGTTTGCTTTTAGCATTTGATTTTGGAGTGAATGGACTTCTCGAAACAAAACAATTCATCCTGCTTCTTCACATTTTTTTTCCTGATTGTTGTCAAAAACGAGCATTGATTTGACTCCACTAAGTATTAGAAAATTGAATGAACTTAAAACAAACATTTTTTTAATTAAATTCTGCTAGTGTATGCCCAGCTTTAGTATTGGAGCTTGAAGCGTTTGTTAACCCAAAAAAAAAAAGAAACTGTCCTGTTCTCTTAAAGCATGTTATACAGCACAGTGCTTGTGCTGTGTCATTCCCCCCCCCTATAACCTTAAAAAAAAAAAGTGTCTCTGTGCCTGTTATGTAAAACTGCCGGTTTGTACCGATATAAGCGTGGCTCCCTGGCGCTCTCAGCTGACTGTTGGCTCTCTCCTTCCTCTCTTCCCCTCCTCCCCGGCTGATGTCATTGGGAGGGCTCGGCCCCACCCACTGGAGCTGTGAGCTGGAGACAGAAGAGAGCTAACAGACAGTCAGCTGAGCACCAGGGAGCCACGCTCAAATAGGTACAAGGGACACTTATTATTATGGTACAGAGAGGATGGGAGAATTTAGTAGAAGTGGATTAACAATCATTTTAAAGTAAGCTTTTAGGCCCCTTTCACACGAATGGAGCCCGTTTTAACAGGCTACTCTGCTCAGCGGAGATCCATCCGTTTATCCCCGCTGAGCCGGCGGGTGACAGGACAGTCTCTGCACTCAGTGCAGAGACTAACCTGTCACAGCTCCATTCTCCTCTATGCAGGATCGGATGAACACGGCCCGTCTGTCCGTGTTCATCCGATCTGCCAGACGGATGGAAAATAGGGTTTCCATCCGTCTGCTTTTGGCTGATCGGAGCGGATTGGATGTCAGCGGTGACGTTCGGGTCCGCCTGAAAAACTGACAGGCGGTCCCGAACGATCTGCTTGTGTGAAAGGACCCTTACAACAGGCCTCGACAATCCCCAGGCGCCAGGTCGCCATGGCAACCAGAAATCGCGTCCTGGCGAGTGACAGCCGTTCCTTCTCTCAATATGTTAAAACAGCATGTCAGATTCAGCAAGAGAGCCTTTCTCTGCCTAATCTAACAGCTGTTAAACTTGGCTGGCTGCCTGGAATATTTGTTGATAGTTAGGAAGAAAAAACTAACAACAATGTATTGTATCCTCAATTATCTCCGGGCTGAGGAAAGCTTAACCATTTAAGGATTAAACCCTTTCTCACATTTGTGGCTTACAAGTAAAGATACAGTATTTTCTGTTAGAAAATGACTTAGAACCCCAAAACATTATGTATTATTTTGTAGCAGAGACCCTAGAGAATAAAATGGCGGTTGTTGCAATATTTTATGCCACCCGGTATTTGCGCAGCTGTCTTTCAAACGCAATTTTTTAGAAAAAATACACTTTGATGAATAAAAAAAAACTACATAGTTACATAGTTAGTCAGGTTGAAAAAAAGACACAAGTCCATCCAGTTCAACCAAAAAAAAAAAAAAAATTGTCGACAATCTAATCCGTCTCTTTC
>BLSH010011268.1:609866-623698 GCA_018402905.1 Glandirana rugosa
CCCCATCTGTCCAGTCTGTCCCCAGTCGGGGATAACCACCCACCTTACCCCTTTCTACCCCCCTCCCGTTTCTTTCTACTATACTTCCAAGGGTACAATGTTAGTTGGTAACCTTTACCATGACAAACACGATTTTAATTTTTATACGTTCTATGTACACGTTTTCCACTATCACTTAATTTCACAAACAAGTGGTTACGGTCCTCAGACGGTTCGTTTTATCCACTCGATCTTCGAGACCACGTACTCCTCTTGATACTAAACTAACCATATCGACCCCCCCATCTTTCCCCATTCCACCCACCAATAGGGGCTGACCCCTGTCTGACCTGTCTACCCCGTTATAATCTAATGCACCCTCCCCCCTCAATCCTAGTTTAAATACTCCTCCAGCCTTCCCATAAACCTCTCCCCTAGCACAACAGACCCCCTTCCATTCAGGTGCAGACCATCTTTAGCATATAGATTGCACCTCAATGAAAAGTCAGCCCAGTGCTCTAAAAACCCAAAGCCCTCCTTACACCAGGTCTTTAGCCATGCATTCAGGGCTCTAATCTCTAAACAGTAAAGTTAGCCCATTTTTTTTTTGTATAATATGAAAGATGATGTTACACCGCGAGAAACATGATCTTTATTCTAAGCAACAAAATTGTGATAAAGCCCTGTGTACCATCAACAATTACCAGTCTTTTTGCAGCTGGGTTCCCGGATTTCATGGTGACCGGAAACCCACCAGAGCAATGAATAGTCACCATGGGGGACACACATGTAGGCAGGAAGTGGCTGCAAAGAGGCAGCAGAAGATCACAATACTTTTCACCTTTTTTTTTTTGTATTTTATTTAAAATCTCACTAAGGCTTCATTTAGATGTGCAGTTGGGTGGTAAAAATGTGCAGTAGAGACATGTTTTGCCACCCACCAATGGCCTCCCTTAAGCTCCATTAGGAAGCAGATGAGGGCGTTTTACATGCCGCAGTCACGATGCATTAGGCATAATAAGGAGTTTCCCCCATAACAGATTTATTAGTGTCCCTCTTTCTGGCCAGCCTATAACCCTGATGTAACGGTGTTATGTTGGATTTATTGACTGGCTGCTCTGCTGTGAGTAAGTTAGGGTTAGGGGGCGCAAATTACTTGCCTTACCCCGGGTGCTGACAACCCAACACTATGCTAAAAAAAACTGGCTCTTAACTTTTTTAGCTGGCTCCTAGATTCAAGGCAAATTTGTCAATGCCTGCCTTAGAAAATTTCTCACACCCAAGTGAAGAGCCTTGGAGAAGCACTGGAGAACTGTCCATTATTTAGATGTCCATATTAGCAAGATTTGGCAGTCTCGATCAACAGCCAAAATCTGACTTGCATCTAATGCTCCACTGAGTCAGGCAGCCCGATTTGTATATGTCTTGGCAGCTTTGGCCAGTGTAAAGGATATGTCCAGTTGTTGATCTTTATTTCAAATGTGAGCTGAATTATGGTTGGTTGCACTTTAATAGAAATGTAATAGTTTGTAGAAATGAATTACGAAATTACTTGTGTTCCTATTAAATAAGGAAAGTTAATGATCAAAGTGGACAAATATGTCATGTTAGATGCAGGTTTCCTTCATAGTATGTAACACCTGCGATATGTAGCTTCAGTTATATCACTGTCCTAGTCACAATGCTTTATCTTCCTGCATATATACATCTTGTCTCTTACATATCAGCTCCCTAGTCCTCACTATTAGATTCACTGGAAAGTTGCAATGTTCATTGTAAATAAGTGATGACTATTGGAGGGGAGACTAAGGAATACTTGTCATAGATTCAGGTGGCATGATTCATGTACCCGGACAATGCACTTTACCTATTTACATTAATATATTCTAAAACAAAGCAGCAAAGTCACTTTAAATCAACTCCTCTTTCACCTCCAGTAGCTGTAGACAGTATTCAGAAATCCACCTTCAAAGTTCATGACACACTAAAATCACATCCCCTGCTCCTGTATTTTCTATGGCAGCAGAAACTTTGTATCTTGCCAGCATTTTAATGTAATCAAATACCAGGTACTACAGTCAGGACCATAAATATTGGGACATTGACACAATTCTAATCTTTTTGGCTCTATACACCACCACAATGGATTTGAAATGAAACGAACAAGATGTGCTTTAACTGCAGACTTTCAGCTTTAATTTGAGGGTATTTACATCCAAATCAGGTGAACGGTGTAGGGATTACAACAGTTTGTATATGTGCCTCCCACTTTTTAAGGGAGCAAAAGTAATGGGACAGATTAACAATCATGAATCAAACTTTAACTTTTTAATACTTGGTTGCAAATCCTTTGCAGTCAATTACAGCCTGAAGTCTGGAACGCATAGCCATCACCAGACGCTGGGTTTCATCCCTGGTGATGCTCTGCCAGGCCTCTACTGCAACTGTTTTTAGTTCCTGCTTGTTCTTGGGGCATTTTCCCTTCAGTTTTGTCTTCAGCAAGTGAAATGCATGCTCAATCTGATTCAGGTCAGGTGATTGACTTGGCCATTGCATAACATTCCACTTATTTCCTTTAAAAAACTCTTTGGTTGCTTTCGCAGTATGCTTCAGGTCATTGTCCATCTATACTGTGAAGCGCCGTCCAATGAGTTCTGAAGCATTTGGCTGAATATGAGCAGATGATATTGCCCGAAACACTTCAGAATTCATCCTGCTGCTTTTGTCAGTAGTCACTTCATCAATAAATGCTAGAGAACCAGTTCCATTGGCAGCCATACATGCCCACGCCATGCCACTACCATCACCATGCTTCACTGATGAGGTGGTATGCTTTTGGGTGTGATGAGGTGGTATGCTTTTGGGTGTGATGAGGTGGTTTTCTTTGCTATAAAATTACTTAGAACCCCCAAACATTATATATTTTTTTTCTAACACCCTAGAGAATAAAATGTCGGTCATTGCAAAACTGTGTCACACCGTATTTGTGCAGCAGCGGTCTTCCAAGCGTGCATTTTTTATTTCAATAATTTTTATTGAGATTTCAAAAAGAAATGCAGAGCATCATTTCAATGCAAAGTGAACAAGCCATGTGTCAACAAGCCAGGAATTATAGACAAATGTAATTAAGAAACATATCAAGCCATTATATGTCAGAATGTAGACCGCCCCTTCCCTTGAAAAACTACTGCAGGCTCTTTACCCATACCTGACTCCCTTAGGCAGTCGAGTGCTGCTCACTGATAATGAGCAGAATGTTCCGGACATAATTGCCGCTGGGTTTTCCAGGGAAGAGAGCTACATGGTCAAATAAGCAGAATATCAAAGACTTGGTACTAGACTAGAAGAACAGTACAACTAGATGAAACATATCAAAATTTGTCTGGGCCTTAGGCCTCAGACTCTACAGTATTAGTAAATATTTTCGAGTTGAAACAAGCTCAAATCAAACCAACATCAGGACAGGGACTACTGAGCTGGATCCTATTCCCAATTTATGTACTACTGATATTTCCCAGCCCGTTAAGTCCCACTAAATCAGCCATACAAGCCCAGAGGGGACCACCAGGGGACCCGACTCACCCCAATTGGTTTCACACTGTGAGCTCGAGCCCCCTGCCAGCCGACCCCCGAGGACCCGGAAGAGAGGGGCTACCTCTTCCCGGAAAGCTTCCACAAGCCTCCCATTTGCTGGAAAGAAGAAAGAACAATTTTAATAAAAAAGGAAGGTGGGAGGGGGGATAGGAGGGAAGTATTTACACCAGCTAGTGGAGCGCCAGAAGGCCTGAGGGCCCCTTGTGTTATCCAAGTTCTCGCAAAGCAAGTACACTAGAGAGGGAGAGAAGGAAGCAAGACGAAGTAGTGCAGTCTAGCAAAGGGAGAGGAAAGGAGAAAGCCAAAGAGAAGAGGGAGACGTAAGGGAGAGGAGAGACAAGAGAGGAAAGAGAGAAATTCCGGGTCATCTAGTATTTGGAGATCCAGAGGTTAAAGCTCCTGGGAATGCTGGAATGTGGGCAAAAACCATCCATGGTGCCCAAACTGCCTCAAAGAAACTGACTCTATCCCTCAAAATGCTGACCAGCTTCTCTTGTGCCATTATCCAAGAAATTTTTCGTTTTACCTCCGACCAAGGTACCAAGGATTTTTTCCAATGTCTCGCAATAGTGATTTTGGCAGCTGAGAGAACAAAAAAGACTAAATGATTGGAGTATCTATCAAGCATGTTGATTCTCTGGTTAAGTAAAGCGATTTCCGGGGTTTGTGGGATAGGGATTCCGGTTAATTTTCAGAGAACCGCAAACATTTTATTCCAGAGACTCCGTATCCGTGGGCAAGACCACCAGATATGGAACATAGTTTCTGTATGGGCACACCCTCTGAAGCAGAGCGAGGAGACATTTGGAAATATCTTGGCAAGAGTATAGGGAACTCTATACCATCGTAAGAGCAGTTTGGTATTAGCCTCAATGAGTGAGATATTGACAATTCCCTTAAATGAGCGGCAAGAATGGGTGTTCCAGACCCCCGAATCCCAGGAAGTGTCGAGATCCCTTTCCCACACCAGGGCATAGGTTGTCTTATAGCAGTTATCAGCCAGGAGCGAGTATATCAGATAGATCCCCCCCCCCCTTTGGTCCCTGATGTTCGCACACCAGGTCTCATAAGCTGTAGCGGCGGGGGGGTCTGGTTTTGTATGCCAGATCGAGTGCAAGAAATTAGAGATTTGCAAGAAACGGAACCTTTCAGTCTGGGGCATGTCCAATTTACTGATGCAGTATCCTAAGGCGAGGGGACCTGTGGCGGTGAAAAAGTGCCCTATTCTGAAGAGCCCTTTGTTCAACCACCATTTAAATGCTAAGATATTACATCCCGTTTGAAAACTGGGGTTACGGAACAAGTGGGCCAATGGGTGAAGGTAAGAAATCGGGGAGGGGATTTTATGAAGGCGATCACACAGGGCTAGGGATTGTGAGAGTGTCAGGGCTAAGATAGGTGGCCGTAAATTGGGGGATGACCATGTAAGAAATTCGACTGTGTAGTTCGGGACCGCCTGCAGTTCCATCAGCAACCAATCGGGCTTAGAGTGGCGATAATATATCGAGGAAAACTGGGTTAGCTGAGCCGCTCACCATAAATTGGGAACACCAAGCCCCCCCTGTGATCTGAGTCTGAATAAAATGTTCCTGGAGCATCTATTGCCCCTCGAGCCCCAAATAAAACGAACAATTTTGGATTGAAATTGTAGCCGTTGGGCCTTTTTAAGAGGGATGGGAAGGGAACGAAATAAGTAGAGCAGACGGGGAGGAGGGTCATTTTAATCGTATTGATTCTTCCCATCCATGACAAGTCATATATTGCCCATGTCTCTAAGTCTTTAGCCAGTTTAAGGAACATTGGGAGATAGACTGATATAAGGTCTCGTACTTAGAGGTGAGATTAACCCCCAAATGCGGGATAGAGGTAGAGCTCCATTTGAAGGGGAAATACTACATAAAGATGGCTTAGGCTATAAGAAGATTGCCAAGACCCTGAAACTGAGCTGCAGAACGGTGGCCAAGACCATACATCGGTTTAACAGGACAGGTTCCACTCAGAACAGGTCTCGCCATGGTCCACCAAAGAAGTTGAGTGCACATGCTCAGCATCATATAAAGAGGACACCTTTGGGAAATGGATGTCTGAGTGCTGCTAGCATTGCTGCAGAGGTTGAAGGGGTGGGGGGGTTGGCCTGTGAGTGCTCAGCCATACGCCGAACACTGCATCAAATTGGTCTGCATGGCTGTCGTCCCAAAAGGAAGTCTTTTAAAGATGATGCACAAGAAAACCCGCAAACAGTTTGCTGAAGACAAGCAGACTAAGGACATGGATTACTGGAACCATGTCCTGTGGTCTGATGAAACCAAGATAAACTTATTTGGTTCAGATGTTGTCAAGCATGTGTCGCGGCAACCAGGTGAGAAGTATGAATACAAGTGTGTTTTGCCTGCAGTCAAGCATGGTGGTGGGAGTGTCATGGTCAGGGACTGCATGAGTGTTGCTGGCACTGGGGAGCTACAGTTCATTGAGGAAACCATGAGTGCCAACATGTACTCTGACATACTGAAAGAGCATGATCCACTTCCTTCAGAGACTGTGCCTTAGGGCAGTGTGCATTATAACAACCCTAAACACACCTCCAAGACGACCACTGCCTTGCTAAAGAAGCTGAGGGTAAAGGTGATGGACCAGCCAAGCATGTCTCTAGACCTAAACCCTATTGAGCTTCTGTAGGGCATCCTCAAACAGAAGGTGGAGGAGCACAAGGTCTCTAATAGCTCCAGCTTCGTGATGTCATCATGGAAGAGTAGAAGAGGACTCCAGTGTCAACCTGTGAAGCTCTGGTGTACTCCATGACCAAGAGGATTAAGGCAGTGCTGGAGAATGGTGGCCACACAAAATATTGACACTTTGGTCCCAATTAGGACATTTCACTTAAGGGTGTACCCACTTTTGTTGCCAGCGGTTTAAACATTAATGGCTGTGTGTTGATTTATTTTGAGGGACAGAAAATTTACAGTTATACAAGCTGTACACACACTACTTTACATTGTAGCAAAGTGTCATTTATTCAGTGTTGTCACATGAAAAGATATAATAAAATATTTACAAAAATGTGAGGGGTGTACTCACTTTTGTGAGATAATATGTGTTGTGTGTCTAAATCTAAATATGCCCAGAAGTTGGTTATACTGGGTATTTTAACTGAGAGTCAGAAATGAAGCTATATGGGGGGGGGGAGTATAAATCTATTTTTCTCCTTACGTTCACTGACAGACGCAGCTTCTTCATTGACTTTGTGGGGTTTTATGCTTGTCCTACTAGGAGTTAACTAGGCAGGGAAAAGAAACAGCTGGCCCCTCCCATGGGGCCGTCCTCTCTTCCTACATCAAACCCCCTCACAGCATAGCTCTTCAGTTTCTTTGCCTAGTTCGTAAGGAGTTGACCTGGCTTCCCTTCAGGGGAACTACGGTCCTGATTATGACCATTTTTATTTTATCTTAATTTTATTTTTTTATGTCAACTAATTGATCTGCTATCAAGAAGCCGGTCGGGGCATAGAGAGTCCTCGAGCTCTTCATTTTCCCCGACCTGGCCAACATGATGCAAGGCCAGTCCCGCTGCATGTGGACCCGCCGCATCATGCCCGTTCCGTGCGGGCGTCCCGGGGTAAACCCCCCTTTTTAGCGCCCTTTACCGGATGCGATTCAGCAGGACGACTTTGGGCCTGGAGCATACCGTCCATGAGAGGGCGGAAAGTCTGCGATCGGGTGGCTACCCGCGGCGTCGGAGTGGTAAGTGAGCGCCCCTGCCTTCCCCCCTTTTTAGGGGCGTGAAGGGGGGCCCGATGACCGAAAAACAAAAAGTTTCTTCACTGGGTAGCCACTGGTGGGACGCGTAGAGCTCCCGTTTGACCCCCGCCGCCATTTTGCCGTAGCCGCGGACATTTTGGGCCTAGGGGAAGTCCCATCTAGCGCTCAGAGCGGCTGTTTGCAGTACTGTACATTCCCTGAAGGTGTTTTGGCCTCTAGTGGTTAACGGCGGCCATTTTGACTGCATGGTCTGCAAATACACGTGTCTGCAGCATTTCCCTTCTCTGTGGAACAGTGGTGATTCGGGCGACACAGCTCTTCTGACGATCTGCACAGTACAAGCAGCAAACAGCAAGTATAGCTGGGCTCTCCTGTGGGTGCTGGTGGTGGTGGGTGCAGTCCTCCTGGGTTTCCCTGATGCACTGTGGGGTGGTGGTGTGCGGCTGTGTGGGGGTGCCCTTAACCCTTTCTATGTGTTCTTGTGTGAGCTGAACATGCTAGGGGCGCTATCTGCGCAAAGGGCTTTTTCTGGACCAGCTGTGACAGTCTTTAGTGATCGAAGAAGCGTTCCCTTCCTCCTTGCCCTTCAAGGGAAGATTTTTTTGTGAGGGAATCAGGGGTCGGCAGCTGCGGTATCGCACTGCGATGCGATTTAGCCAGGATGGCGAATCGCTGATTCTGCGCATGTGGGGTGGTCCTTCAGGCCCCCTAGGGCGCCCAAGGCTTAACCCTATGATTGTTCTTTCCTGATCGCCTTTTTTGTTGTAAATGGCATCCGCAGCATTCCTTTCTAGTGCAGTGGAACTTATGCCTGGCAGCATATTGCTTGCTGGCTCAGTTCCTGACGTGGCCTGCCTGAGTTTCGCATGCCCTCCCTGTGCATGTGGGTTTCCTCCCAGTAATCCGGTTTCCTCCCACACTATAAGCTGTGCCTTGAGAAAAACAAAAAAAAACCCAAAAAAAAACATAAAAGGATGTCGCCTTGGTGTCTCGCCTATGTCGCTTCATAAGAAGGGCCCTGCTACCAAAGACAGAGACGCTGTTTAGGTCGCTCTTCCTGGTGTCAGGCTTTGCTCTGCGACCAGCCCTGACGTTCGCCATGGCGGCGCTGTATCTGTCTGAGCTTATGACAGAGCTCCAGAATCTTCTGGACTGCGGCCACCTGCTGGTTACGCCGCAGAGGGCTGACCTTTTGCTTCAAGGTCTCCAGTACCTTGGGGATGCGTCGTTGATTTACTGCCTATGCGATCCAGGGTATCAGTGTTGCTGTATCCTTAGACGGGTACTCTGTTTGCATTTTTTCTGGTCTAGTGACCGTGCTTCCAGAAAAGGTCTCACAGACTTCCCTTTCAGGGTGGACGTCTGTTCGGTCCTCAGCTGGATGAGATCGTTAAAGATTTCACGGGGGTGAGTGCCTTCCTCCCAGAGCCCCGGAGGCGGGAGTTTTTCGCCGTAGACAGGGCCCCCTCCCTCAGGTCAGAAGTTTCTTCGCGCCCTGGGCGCAACAGATAAGGGACCAGCTCCGGTAAGGTCGCTGCAGGGGCCGGATGAAGGCAGTGGCAGCGCAAAACCGAAAGGCGGAGGGCAAGTCCTCCTCAGCCTGATGGGTTGCCCCCACCCGGGTGTCGAGTGGGGGAACATATTCTGGGGTTGCAGACCGGTGGCTGGCTCATTTTTCCGACCGCTGGGTCCGGTAGGTGTCCACCGGGTACAGGATAGAGTTCACCACTCTACTCCCGTACAGGTTTTTCCCATCGAATTAGGGCTTCCGCAGGAATGCCGGGAGGCCCCCTTCGGGGCGGTACAAGCACTCTCAGACCAGGGGGTGATCGTACCAGTGTTCCCAGGAGAGAGGTTCGAGGGGTCTACTCGAATCGTTTCGTGGTCCCCAAAACACGGGGGGGAATTCGGCCATACCGGACCTGTCGACCTGAACCGGTATGTTAGGGCGCAAAAATTTCCGGATGGAATCTATCCGCTCGGTCGTGGTCGCCCTCCATCAGGGGGAATTTTTTGGCATCCCTGGATTTCAGGGATGCGTACCTCCATGTACCCATTCATCCACGACATCAGCGCTCCTGCTCTTTGCGGTGGGAGACCTCCATGTTCTTGTGGCACTCCCCTTCGGCCTGGCCTCAGCACCCCGAGTCTTCACAATGTTGCTCGCTCCGGGTTGGCGTTGTTGCGCCAGTGTGGCATTGCAGGTAGTGGCATACCCGGACGATTGCTCCCGCGAGCGGGGTCTGCCTTGGCTCTGGAGCAGAATGTGAGTATCACAATGGCCTCTTTACTGGACTTCGGCTGGTTACTGTACCTGAAGAAGTCGTCGGTGTCTACATCCCGCCGCCTGAAGTATCTGGGTCTCATTTTAGACACGGAACTGGTGAAGGTGTTCCTCCTTCCGGCCAAATTGCAGTGTCTACTGTCAGCAGTGCGCACCCTCTTGTCACACCGTCAGTCTTCGTTACGGTTTGTATGCGGGTGCTGGGACTCATGGTCTCGTTGTTCGAGGCGATGCCATTTGCCAGAGTCACACTCGTCTCGTTTAGCGAGCTATCCTGGCCCGGTGGGACAGGTCCCCTCGGTCTTGGACCTCTGATCCGTCTGAGCTCTAAGACCAGGACATCTCTGACCTGGTGGCTTCGGGACTCGGCCCTAACTCAGGGGAAGACATTCCTGCCCCTTCAGTGGGTGATCGTCACCGCGGATACCAGCCTTGCGGGCTGGGGTGGAATCCTGGGGCAGTTATTCGCCCAGGGTCGTTGGGCGGCTCAGGAAGCTCGCCTCCCCATTAACGTTCCGGAGCTGAGAGCAATCAGATTATGCCTTTTTTCACTGGACAATGAGATTGCAGGGTCGTCCGATTCAAATTCGATCAGACAATGCCTCAGTGGCGTATATGAACCATCAGGGCAGCATGAAGAATCCAGCAGCTGCAGCGGAGGCATCTCTGATACTGCGTTGGGCGGAACTTCACGTTCCGGTGATCTCAGCCATTTATTTTTCCAGGCGTGGAGAACTGGCAGGCAGATTTCTCAGCCGCCAGACACTGGACCAGGGAGAGTGGTCCCTCCACCTGGAGGTGTTCAATCAGACTGCCGCAGATGGGGGGCGCTGGACGTGGATCTCATGGCGTCCCGTTTCAATCACAAAGCGAGAACTTTTGTGTCCAGAACGAAGGATCCGTTGGCAGTGGCCACGGACGCTCTGGTGGCCTCCTGGGGTTGTTATCATCTTCTGTATGTCTTCCCTCCGATAAGACTGCTTCCACGATTGGTACGCAGAATAGTTGTGGAGGGGATACCAATATTCTTGGTGGCTCCAGATTGGCCCCGGCGCACTTGGTACGCCGACGTGGTGCAAATGGTGGCAGAAGCCCCTTGGCGGCTCCCGCTGCGAGACGATCTCCTGTCTCGGCGACCCATCTTGCACCTTGCTTTACCCTTGCTGGCTTTGACGGCTTGGTTATTGGGTTCCAGGTGCTAAGGGACAGGGGAGTCGCCGATTCCCTAATCCCTACCTTGTTTTAAGCTCGCAAGAGTACTTCTCGCAAGATTATCTCCGCACCTGGAAGGCTTATATAGCTTGGTGCGAGGCGGAGGGTTATAACCCTCGCTCTTATGTCCTGTCCAGGGTCCTGACTTTTACAACAGGGCCTGATCAAAAATCTGGCTTTTAGTACTCTCAAGGGCCAGATATCGGCTCTGGCGATTCTCTTTCAGAGACCTTTAGCTTCGCACTCTTTGACTCGTACCCTTGTACAAGATGTGCGACATGTGGCGCCTCGGGTGAAGACTCCGATGGCTCCTTGGGATCTAAAATTGGTGCTTTCTGTTCTCAGAAGCCACCTTATGAGAATATCAAGGAGATTCCTCTGCAACTGCTGTCACAGAAGGTGACCTTTTGGTTTCCATCACTTCTGCCAGACGGGTGTCGGAATTAACAGCACTATTCGTGCAAGTCTCCCTACTTAGTCATACATAAGGATAAGGCGGTCTTGCAAACCTCTCCTTCCTTCCTCCGAAGGTGGTTTCTTCATTTCACAGTAATGAAGATATTATTCTTCCCTCATTGTGCCCTCGCCATCACACCCAAAAGAGTTTGAGTTGCATGCTTTGGACGCAGTGAGGGCCTTAAGAGTGTATTTGGCTGCTACAGCTTTCTTTCAAAAAGCTGATGCCTTGTTGTACTGCCAGAGGGCCCGCGCAAAGGATTGGCGGCCTCTTCGGCTACAATTTCTCATTGGATTGGGAAAACCGTGACACATGCGGGGCAAGATTCCCCCTTTTCCGGTTAAGGCTCATTCTACCCGGGCTGCTAGCACTTCCTGGGTTTTTAGACACCAGGCATCGGTGCCACAGGTGTGCAAGGCGGCCACTTGGGCCTCAGTTCACACTTTTCATGAAGTTTTATAAGGTTGATGTGTTTGCATCTACGGATGCTGCCTTTGGCTGCAAAGTTTTGCAAGCGGCACTGTAGGTGCATCTGGCGCCTCTTCAGAGGTTCAGTTGGGTACTGTTGTTAGCGTTTTACCCACCCCTTTTGTGACACAGCTTGGGGATGTCCCCACAAAGTCAATGAAGAAGCTGCGTCTGTCAGTGAACGTAAGGAGAAAAAGGGATTTTATTAAAACTTACCGTAAAATCCTTTTCTCCGAGTTCACTGACAGACGCAGCACCCACCCCTCTGGGCTCTGTTTTTGGTACGGCTTGTGTACGAACTGAAGAGCTATGCTGTGAGGCGGTTTGATGTAGGAAAAGAGGACGGCCCCATGGGAGGGGCCAGCTGTTTCTTTTCCCTGCCTAGTTAACTCCTAGTAGGACAAGCATAAAACCCCACAAAGTCAATGAAGAAGCTGCGTCTGTCAGTGAACTTGGAGAAAAGGATTTTACGGTAAGTTTTAATAAAATCCCTTTATATTAAAGTAGTTCTAAAGGCTGGGACTTTTTGCTTGGATATAATTTTAAATTTAATGCACAATAATGGTAAACTTTTACTTTTGATATAGTTGTAAAGTCTTATTAACTACAGTCTGTCAGCCTCCAGCTTCTCTGAGTTCAGATGCTGATCTTCCCTGCACAGGGCCCTTAAAGTAGTAGTAAAACCGCAGCCTAAAAAAAAAAAAATCACAAAAAAATCCCTGCAAGACAATAGCATAATGTGCTAGCATGCATCACATACTAGCACATTATGAAATGCTTACCTTAGAACGAAGTCCTACAGCGGTGCACTCACCTCTGACAGGGCTTCAATCTTCACCCAATCTTCCTTCTTCGTACACGTGCTCCAGCCATCTGATTGGCAGAGCCGCAATGATGTCACTCCCGCTGTATGGAGCTCTGAAGGTACAACATGGGTGTGCACTGTGTAATGGTTTTGCACAGAGCAGCCCTGATTCTCCTCTTCTGGGCTCCCCACCGGCACTTCTGGCACCTTCTGCCTTCAGAGGCACAAAAAAAAGAAAATACATTGCTACCACTTTAAAGTGTTTGTAAACGATGGATACCTGCGCTGTGTGATGGTTTTGCACAGCAGCCCTGATTCTTCTCTTCTGGCTCCTTTTGTCTTCAGAGTTTCCCCTATAGCAAGCCGCAAAGTATAATATAAAGTGTCCCTATAGCAAGGTAATAGACTTTCTGCGTTTAGAATCTCTCACTTCCATCTCCTGCCCAGGACTACATGTCCCACAAAGCACTGCTCCTCACACTTTCACAAGTTCTCAGGCACCTACTGGCATGTATGAGTGGTATACTGGGCTGTATGTGTGCTGCACTGTTATCAGAATTGCAAACTAATAATGCATTCTGTGCGCAGGCCAACTAATCGGCTTACCAACTAATTAGTTTTAAAAATAATTGACTACTATTTTCATTGATTATAATCGATTGTTGATTAGTTGTTTCAGCCCTACACTCAGCTATTCTTTTTTTTTTGATCAAAAAACAAGTTTATTAAAATGTTCAATTGTTACATATGCACCTTCAATTGTCCGATTTCGGATCATCAATAAATCAATTTTTACCAAAGTCTAGTTACAATTCCAGTTGTCATTTTGGATACAGTCAAGAGCATTTTACAGTGCAGCAGAACCACATCATCTAGTTATTTGTTATAAGAAATCCACCTATGTCCTTCATTCACATGCAGTCACCATTAACATTTTAATGTCGTTTATTCTAACATGGGTATGCTAAATCGCCCACTGTGGGCCAGCCCTTCCCGGGGCTGACTCACCCCCCCGACTGGTCATGCTCAGCATGTGTTAGGCGCAGAGATCCATCTGTCCCATATTTTTTCGTATTTCTGAGGGCATCCTCTGTGGGAGTATATCAGTTTTTTATATGGTAGTACCATATTGACCTCCCTGATCCAGTCCTGCAAAACTACTAGGCTTTAGCCTGTTAACTTCCACGTATACATTGTTAACTTGTAAAATTATTTGAACAAAAAACTAGTTTTTTTTTTCTTATCGACTCACATCCCGACTTTGTTGATTAGTTGTTA
>BLSH010011268.1:632496-647391 GCA_018402905.1 Glandirana rugosa
ATAAGACAAATTTATCACTTGTTGCTTCCTCTCTTTCTTTCTAACCCGAAATTTACTCCGACTGTACGGGTAACCATGACGTATCCGAGCTATTCTGGACAACCACGTATTTGAGGTCAGTGGATGGTTCTTTTATTACGGTATCCGTTTACTATATGTATTATTATGTATTTAGTGTAAATAACTAAACTATTATCTTAGTAACTCTTAAGTATTTATGTATGTTTAGTTTTATAACTGGTACCTGTAATAAGTCTCCTGTACTAACCCATAATTATAGTCCCTTCCAGTCCTAATATGCTTAATTGGTAGTAGGCTTTCGAGCCTATACAGCTTGGAGTAAGACAACATGCATAAAGAGGATGATGTGGTCAAAATACTCATTTGCCTAATAATTCTGCACACAGTGTATGAACATTTTATGTAATCTTGACAATATCATTAATTATGGGTCTGGTTTTTTGCATTTATCTCTGATGTACGGATTTGGTTAGACATTTCTGACCTTCCCTGATATTAATACCCAATCATGTCCTCTGAATAATGTCCATGGTCAATATTTTGATTTGTATGTATTTATGAATTCTCAATGATTCTATTATCAAATCAATAAATGTGATTTATGTATTATTATGTATATCATTTGCCTATGGCATTATTTTCTTGGTAGGTGACTGGAGTTTATGCACCAACAGGTCTTATCGAGCCTATGCAGTACCAATGGGCATGTCAGCCTCATTTAAAGCCCAATCTTTCTTTCTCTCCTTCGTTGTTCACTATTTAAACAGAATACTGTCATGGAAATCTGTAGTGAAGCGTGATGATAGGAAACATATGCCATCAGAATAGTAATGAAAGCTGTAAGCTTGCAGGGGCACCTTTTTAGGATTTTTTTGCTACCTTGGTGGACCCTGTGACCCCTTTACAGTGAGGCATTTAAACCTTTGTATGTACCTAGATATGATTATGTCAGAAACATTGTAGTCACTTTTCTACAGCTGGAATGTGTTTGTGCATATGCTTACATTTTAACTTTTTTTTTTTTTTTTTTCTTTAGTTTGGGGCAAAAATAAGGGTCCCCCAGCTGACAATGGCACTGCAGCTTGGGGTGAGCCTTCTGAACCTGCTTCTGGATGGGGGGAAGCAGAAGAAACTGGACCTCCAACCCCAGGCTGGGGAAACACTCCCCCTATAGCTCCTAATGCCATGAAAACTGGTAAGTTATTTGCAGTTATTTTTTCCTCAAAAAAAAAAATGCATTTTATGTAGAGTATTTTAAAACTCCCCTCAAAGGCTTTACCATCAAAAAAGCTAACATTAACAACATTAAAATGGACCAATTCAAAAAGGGAAGAGTTACTGTGATATAGAAGTGTTAATTGTGGCCAAGCAGTGACATGAACAAGTTTTTGTTTTAAATTCTAGTGGAAAAAAAGGTGTGCTACCTGTGCCACAGGCCTTATAGCAGTATATCTGCAGTATGAGTTTTTAGACACTGCCTTTTAACTGCCAATCTGAGATTTAAAGCACTACTGAGCCTTACTGTTCTTGCTGAAAAGGAAGCCGTACCTGAGGGCCTACAGTGCAAGGATCTACCTTTATTCATTCTGTGGATCTGTGCTTTTTGAACCTCTCGTGCTCCTGCTTTGATTATAGTTACATAGTTGCATAGTAGGCAAGGTTGAATAAAGATAATAGTCCATCCAGTTCAGCCTGTGTAGGTGCACATGTGTCAGTATCAATAATTAATCCTATATCCTTGTATGTGTTCTTTAAGATGCACATCCAAGAGTCTCTTAAAAATATTCATTCTCCCCACAGCCACCACCAATTGTGATAGAGAGTTCTACATCCTTATTGCCCTGACAGTGAAAAACCCCCTGCGCAGTTTAAGGTTAAACCGCTTCTCCATTCTAATAGTGTGTCCACGTGTCCTCTTACACTCCTTGAGACTGAATAGTTTTTTTTTTCTCCTATGCTGGGATCGCCATTGAGGTATTTGGAAATCGCTATCATATCTTCTCTCAAGCATCATTTCTCCAGCGAGAATAGATTGTGTTTGCAGTCGTTCCTCGTAATTGAAATCCTCCAGTCCCCTTAATAGTTTTGTTGCCCTTCTATGGACTCTCTCCAGTTCTAGCACATCCCTTCTGAGGACTGGTGACCAGAACTGGACAGAATACTCCAGATGTGGTCTAACTAGACTAGAGTTTTATAAAGTGACCAGATTATAGTTTTATCTCTGGAGTATATCCCTTTTTTATGCATGCTAATATTCTGCCAGCTTTGGTAGCTGCAGCTTGACATTGCATGCTATTGCTCAATCTGTCATCTACTAGGACCCCCAGATCTTTCTCCATCCTTGATTCCCCCAGCAGTTCTCCCCCTAGTGAGTAGTTTGCATTTGTTTTTTGCCCCCATGTGCATTACTTTACATTTCTCCACATTGAACCTCATTTGCCATGTATTGGCCCACTCCATTATTTTGTTCAGGTCTTTCTGTAAAATTTCTATATCCTGATGTGAGGTTATTGCCCTGGTTATTTTTGTGTCACCCGCAAAAACTGAGATTGAGCTATTTATCCCAACCTCTTTATCATTTATGAATATATTGAATAGAATTGGTCCCAAGACAGAACCCTGGGGTTACCCCACTTACCACTCCAGAGCAGTCTGAGTACACGTTATTTATCACTACCCTTTGGACATGCCCCTGTAACCATTTTTTTATTCAATAACAAACCTTATGGTCCATGCCTGCGGACCTCAGCTTGTAGATTAAGCGCTTATGGGGGTCTGCCTTTGCAAAATCCGGGTACATTAAATCTACAGGCCTTCCCCTGTCTAGATGGTAATTCACTTCCTCGTAGAATGTTAGCAGATTGGTCTAACAAAAATGACCTTTCATAAACCCATGCTGATTACTACTTATGATATATTTTTCCTCAGTACATTTTTGGATATAGTCCCTTATCCCCTCCAATAATTTTCCCACTATTGATAGGCTGACTGGCCTGTAGTTTCCAGGGATTTGTCTCTGTCCTTTTTTGAATATTGGTACCACATTGGCTTTTCTCCAATCCGCTGGTAAAAATCCTGTCAGTATGCTGTCTGCAAAGATGAGGAACAATGGTTGGGCTCTAACCTGACTGAGTTCTCTGAGGACTCTCGGGTGTAAGCCATCCGGTCCTGATGATTTTTTTGTATTTATCAAGTCTTTCCTTCACTCCAGCCTCTGTTAGCCACGAGGGTATGCCCTGTTGTGTGTCAGGAACAGTAATGTCGAGGTCAATATGCCCCTCCTTTTCCTGCGTAAAAACTGAGCAGAAGAAGGCATTTAGTACAGTTGCCTTCTCTGTGTCATCTGTAACCATCTCCCCATCCTTGTCTTTTATGTAGGCAATGTGCTCTGATTTTGCCTTTTTACTGTTAATGTATCTAAAAAATTTCTTTGGGTTTTTATTTTACTCTCCTCCGCTATGTCTTCCGTAGTCTTTTTTTTTTGGCTGCCTGATTGCGTTCTTACACTTCAGTAGCCATAGATTTGTTTACGTCTAGAACTAGATAATTGCAGGAAAGGCTTACAGGTTAAGTGGAGGAAATCAATAATTGAATCAAAGATCTATACCAGAGATTGTTAATTGCAGTAAGCAAAATAAGACAAAAAATAATTAAAACAAGGGTTGGGGTGTAAACAACTTTAACAACAGAGTATACATGTGTCTGACTTTTACACGAGCAAGGATAAATAGGTGCTGATGAGAGTTTTTAATATCTAAGAGCAATCCATCCACTTACTTTAAACCATTCTTTACAAATTTTCCATTCCATATCAAACTTAATATGTGTTCCGCATCCATTAGCAAGTAAGGATTCATAAATGAAGTGGGAGTGAGTAGTCTCAAGTACTTCAGAAGTATTGGGAGCCTTATCAGATTTCCAATGTTTTGCTATCAAGGATCTGGAAGAATGTGTGTGATCACAGTACGAAAATCAGGAGGGAAGTTTTCATGCTTAGATTTAGTACTGCTAAACTTGAGTTAGGGGGTGTTAGGTTTCCTGTGATGCTTGAAATGTGTTGAAAAATGCCAGAAGCTCGTCAAGTGTTTGCAAGTCCAGAACATATGCAGGAGGTTGCCTATTGTGCCGCAGTTTCTCCAGCATAGTGGGGAAATCGTTTGGGAGAATTTGGACAGCCTATAAGGTGTAAGTTACCGCCTTAGGGCTATTTGTTGCGATAGTTTCCAGATGCTTATGCATTTAGAGACTTTGTACATTGCTTTGAAAGCGTGTTGCCATTGTGAGGTTGTGATGGGTTTGCTTAATTTGGATTCCCGTTTTTGGTAAGGGTGGTTTTTTGTAAAGATGTATTTTTGCTGAAAAAAGTTATAGAAAAGGGAAATACCTTTGGGAGGTGTTAAGAGTGTAGTGTAGAATTGCCATACGTCTAGGAGATAAATATGGTGAGAGTTAATAGATCCCAGGAGGTGGGTAATTTGATAGTATTTGTATCTACCTGTAGGCATTAGATTGTATTGTTCTTAAAGTGAATTGAATGTTTTAAGGGTGTTGTTGATGTATAGGTCAGCAATCCAATGTATGCCTTTAGTCTGCCAATCATCACTTGCAAAGTTTGGAATTGCATTTGTGAGAATGGAGATAGGTATAGGGATATGTGATTTATTAGAGGTTGGAAAGGGTAATTTGCGAACATCTCTCTTAGCAAGTAGGGAGGCTTGCATAGTGGGTGGAAGGTGATGTATTGGAAATTGTTGCCATACATCTAGGAGCAAAAGAGCGTAGGTTTCTAGTTGGGCTTAGAGCCTGTTCAATGCTGCTCCAGAGGACATCTGGGGAAGGAGTAAACCAACTTCTAAGGATGAAGGCTCGATAGTAGTTCTGGATACCTATTAGTCCCATACCCCCAGCCAGTGTATGTTCAACCAGGAGGGTTTTGGAGCAACGTGGTCTTTTTGAACACCATATGATGAACTGGGTTAAAAGAGAATTTAAGGATCTAAGATGGATGGGGAGTGTTCGAAAAATGTACAGTATTTGAGGGAGTAGGAGCATTTTAAATGACGCCAATCAGCCGGACCTGGACAATTCTACTTTAGCCAGTCTTTTTGTTTCTTTAGCTATTTTATCTATCAAAGGTAAGTAATTGGCATCAGCTAGCTTTGAGGGATCTGCTGTTGTAGTCCTAGATACGATATGTTAGACTTACTCCATGTATAAGGAAATGTGGATTGTAGTTACTAGTTGGGATCTAAGGGATGGCGAGAGACCTAATTCCAGGATGAGTGATTTTGTGAAATTTACTTTATAGAAGGAGATATGACTGAACTCATTCAAGGTGGCAGGGGCATGAGGCAGGGATGTAGCAGGAGAAGTAAAGAACAGAAGAATGTCATCGGCAAATAGGTTTATGTCATAGGATCTGCTTTGGAGGGGGAAGCTTGTTATGTTTGGGTGGGACCTGATCCTCTCGACCAGTGGCTCTATAAGAAGGTTAAAGATCAAGGGGGGGACAGGGGGCACCCGCCTCGTACCATTAGATATGGCAAAAGGGAGTGAGCATATTTTCTGTGTAGATTTGTGCACAGGGAGATGAGTAAAGAGCCAGAATGGCGGAGAGGATGTGTCCTGTAAAGTCAAATTTTTGGAGGGCACACGTCATATAGCCCCAGTGTATCCTGTCGAACAAACGCCTTATGTGCAGCCAAGGAGAGGAATTCAACAGGACTTAGCGTATTGCATAATATTGATGACTCTTCTTGTAGCATCAGATGCTTGTCTGCCTGAGGTAAAACCCATTTTGTCAGGTTTGACTAAAGTAGGTAAAATAGGAGTCTGTGGGCTAATATCTTGGCATATAATTTGACATTGGTGTTCAATAATGAGACGGGCCTAAAATTCGAGGGGATGTTAGGTTCTTTACCCTGTTTGGGGATAGTAACAACATACGGTTGTGCTCATACGTTTACATACCCTGGCAGAATTTGATTTCTTGGCCATTTTTCAGAGAATATGAATGATAACACAAAAACTTTTCTTTCACTCATGGTTTGTGTTTGGCTGAAGCCATATATTATCAATCAACTGTGTTTACGCTTTTTAAATCCATAATGACAACAGAAACTACCCAAATGACTCTGATCAAAAGTTTGCATACCCCCGTTCTTAATACCGTGTATTGCCCCCTTTAACATCAATGACAGCTTGAAGTCTTTTGTGGTATTTGTGGATGAGGCTCTTTATCTTCTCAGATGGTAAAGCTGCCCATTCCTTTTGGCAAAAAGCCTCCAGTTCCTGGAAATTCTTGGGCCGTTTTGCATGAACTGCACGTTTGTGATCTCCCCAGAGTGGCTCAATGATATTGAGATCAGGAGACTGAGATGGCCACTCCAGAACCTTCACTTTATTCTGCTGTAGCCAATGACAGGTCAATTTGGCCTTGTTGTGGATCATTGTCATGTTGGAATGTCCAAGTACGTCCCATGCTCAGCTTCCTGGCTGATGAATGCAAATGTTCCTCCAGTGTTTTTTGATAACATACTGCATTCATCTTGCCATCATTTTTGACCAAATCGCCTGTGCCTTTGTAGCTCACACATCCCCAAAACATCAGTGATCCACCTCTGTATATCACAGTAAGAATGGTGTACCTTTCATCATAGGCTTTGTTGACTCCTCTCCAAATGTAGCGTTTATGGTTGTGATCAATTTTGGTCTCATTACTCCAAATGATTTTGTCCTAGAAGGTTTGAGGCTTGTCTCTGTACTGTTTGGCGTATTGTAAGTGGGATACTTTGTGGCATTTGCATAGTAATGGCTTTCTTCTGGTGACTTGACCATGCAGCCCATCTATCTTCAGGTTTTCAGAGAGTCCTGTATTTCACCTGAAGTTATTTGTGGGTTATTCTTTGCATCCCAAACAATTTTTTCCTGGCAGTTGTGGCTGAAGTTTTAGTTGGTCTACCTGACTGTGGTTTAGTTTCAACAGAACCCCTCATTTTCCACTTCTTGATTAGAGCTTGAACACTGTTGATTGGCATTCTCAATTCATTGGATATGTTTTTATATCCCTTTCCTGTTTTACACAGTTCAACTACCTTTTCCCGCTGATCCTTTGACAATTCTTTTGCTTTCCCCATGACACAGAATCCAGAACGATCAGTGCAGCACTGGATGAAAGATGCAAAGGTCTGTCAGGAGTCCAGAAACTCATTGACCTTTTATACACACACCCTAATTTCAAGCAAACAGATCACAGGTGAGGGTGGTTACCATTAATAGCCATTCAAACCCCTTTGTGTCAACTTGTGGGCATGTTATCAGGCCAAAATCACCAGGGTATGTAAACTTTTGATCAGGGTCTTTTGGGTAGTTTCTGTTGTCAGTATGATTTAAAAAGAGTAACCACAGTTGATTGATAATAAATGGCTTCAGCCAAACACTAACCATGAGTGAAAGAAAGAAAAGTTTTTGTGTTGTTATTCATATTCTCTGAAAAATGGGCAAGAAATCATAAAATCTGACAGAGTACGTAAACTTTTTTTTTAACAGAAAAGTTTTTGTTTCGTATAAGGAGAGTTAGTTCATATACATATAAAGCCAGTTTCTATTTTATGCAATCATATAATGAGTACAGTAAACCATTATGGTATTCAGTCTATTAAGACAACATGGGAAAACACGTATAAACCATCAGTTCGATTTGTTGGTTGTACAGTATGTCTAATGCCGGTTATATCCTTACACAGTTATTCTTGACGAATATTTCAAATTTAGCCGAATTGTCAGAGTAGGGATATGAAGGGGGGGGGGGTGGAAGGAAGAAATGGGGGAAATCGGGGGGGGGAGGGGGGGCAAAACCAGGCCTCCACCGGAGGGCACACCCGATCAAGGGCCAATGGTTAGACCCCGCCTACGGTCGTGAGGCTCTCTGATACCATCTTCCCCATGGCAAAATGCAGATATGTAGCAAGCCTTAGATTAAGATTTGACCCAGGTGCCCCACACTTTATCAAACTCCTTAGGACATCTACAATTCATATAAGTAAGCTCATATAAGGGCAGCATTGTATTGATCAATGACCTCCATTGTGGGATTATCAGTGGGTCTGCCTCCTTCCATTTTAGTTATATGGCCTTCCTGGCATAGAAGACGGTGTAAAAGATAAACAAGTGTTCATGTATATTTTTTGTAACCGCATCACTTACACCCAACAAAAGGACCACTGGGTCAAGGCAACTGAGACCCTACTCACTGTGCTGATTACCCCCACCACATCCGACCAGAACTGCTGTATCACGGGACAGGACCAGACAACATGGATAAAGGTACCCAGTTCTGCTAAGCATTTTGGGCACCTATCTGATCAGGATTGATATATTATTGCTAGCCTTTGGGGAGTAAAATAGGCCCTGTGTAAAAATTTTCATTGTATGCATCTGTCTCTAGCAGATATCAGTAGGGGAATAAACTGTTGAATCCCTTCTTCCCAGTCATCAGTTGTCAAGTTAGGGATGTCCGTTTTCCAATAATATAGTCCCCCTACGCGAGTCCTGTGAGGTGATTCTAAGGTAGAGGGAGGAGAGCACTCTGTCTAAAGTGTCAGAAATAAGGAGTCTTTTTCCACACTATTAGTCTCTAAGTCTACCCCCTCCGGGAATTGTGCCCAGACTGCACGATTCAACTGCAGATACCTAAAAAAACATCTTTGTGGGTAAGTTAAAATTGTCCCTTAGCTGATCAAAGGTTAAGAGGACTCCCTCAGGCATAATATGCCTTAGTATTTTGATTTCATGTCTAGGCCATAAGGCAGGGTCAGGTATAGTGAGGAGGTGTTTCAGTCTAGGGTTTCCCCACCAAGTGCTCGATGTATTTAGTTTCACAGACATTCGTTCCCAGACCCTGATCATAGTGCGCGTAGGGACAGAAATGTTTGGATGAGTGTTAGGCCCCCTAACACTGAATTGCTCAACGCCGAGAATAGCCACCTCAAGATTTACTTGCAGGGTTAGAGTGGGATTCACAAAGTGGGCATCAACCTCCACCGCACCGTAACCATCAATGCTGCCCAATAATATTTACGAAAATTGGGAAGGGCTAGGTCGCCTAAGGAGAGGGGTTGTTGGAGGATGTCCTTCGCCACTCTAGGGTGGGAACTTGTCCATATGTAGGAATTAATTGTTCGTTCTAATGTCGTGAAAAAAGAAGGGATAGGAACTGGGGTGTTACGAAATATGTACAAGAATTTGGGAAGAAATGTCCTCTTAAGTAAGTTAACTCTGCCCACTGGGGTAAGGGGTAGAGATCTCCAGGCCTGACATTTGCTAATAAGTTGGTGCAGCACAGGGTAGACATTGTCCGTTAAATCGTTTTTGGGATCTTTTTGTATTCCTAGGCCTAGAAATTTAAAACTATTTACTGGAGTTAAAGGAATATGTGCCTCCAGGGTGGGTTAGCCTGGGATAGTGGGAAGAGCAGTGATTTAGCTCAGTTAATCCCTATGCCTGAGCAGGCACTGTAAAGGTCAATAGTGTGTAGGGCCACAACTAGTGAAAAGGATGCATCTGCAAGGTACCAGGGTATGTAAACTTATGAGCACAACTGTATGCATTGAGCATTTCCAAAGGAAATGAGGCAGATGACATTGCTTCAGAATAGACCAACTGTAGTGCTGGGGAGAGTATGTTCTGAAAGATTTTATAATAGTCATTAGTCCACCGGGTCCAGAGTTTGTATCGCTTTTGTGATCTTCAGCTCAGTGATGGGAGAATTAAGAAATGTTAACTGTGTCTGTGATAGAGAGGCTAGGTTTATACCTTTCAGGAATGTTTGTATGGCTTCATCTGAGGGTTGTGGGGTTTTGGGATCATTTTTGAGATTGTATAGGGAGGAGTAGTAGTCTGAAAAAGAATTTGCTCCATCTTTGGGATTGTAATTTTTTTTTTTGTTGTCTGAGGAGGGGATTATGTACCGGATTTTTGTTTGAGTCATTTGTTCTTTAAGTCTTAGGGCAAGAAATGTACCTGCTCGGTTCCCAGATGAATAGTGGGATAGTTTAACCACTTCAGCCCCGGAAGGATTTCCTACGTTAGGACCAGAGCACTTTTTGCGGTTCGGCACTGCGTCGCTTTAACTGATAATTGCATGGTCGTGTGACGTTGTACCCAAATTCGCGTCCTTTTTCCCCCACAAATAGAGCTTTCTTTTGGTGGTATTTGATCACCTCTGCATCATTTCTGATCACCACTATAAAGAGAAAAAGAGTGACAATTTTGCAAAAAAAAAAAAAAAACCCAATATTTCTTTTTGCTAAAATACAAATCCAAAAAAAAAAAATAATAATTTATTCATGGGGTTTGGCTGATTTATATTCTTCCTCATATTTTTGGTAAAAAAAAAATTGCAATCAGCGTTTATTGATTGGTTTGCACAAAAGTTGCCACGTTTACAAACCATGAGAATTCACTTCTGCCGTTCCCCCCCCCCCCCTTTTTTTTTTACTGGTAATGGCGGCGATCTATGATTTTTATCGGGACTTTGATGTTGGGGGGACATGTCGGACATTTTTGACACTTTTTAGAGACCAATGACATTTATACAGCGATCAGAAATTTAAATATCCACTGATTACTGTATAAATGTCATTGGCAGTGAAGGGGTTAACCTGGGGGGAGGGGGGCTCTAGGGGTTAACTGTGTTCCCTGGGCGTGTTCTAACTGTGAGGTGGCTGGGCTGTCAGGGGCATAAGAGATCTAACTGTGATCCCAGTGACAGGGATCAGTAGATCTCTGTCATGCTGCCTGACAGCGCGGGGAACTGCCGTGTTTCCCCGTTTTTCATCTGTCCTAAGCAATCGCGGCTCGCCGGCTGACTTTGAGTCCGCCCGAGCCGCGGGCTTACTCCTGCAGAGTGCGGCGGGTAAAAGAGTGCGCCGCCGGTGCGCTCCCACCCACTAGCCGCGCATACGCGAGCCGCCATTTAGGGACAGCGATTCACACCTTAATTGCATCAGCAGTATTTTTGTTTAGGGATTCTAGGGTCCTTATTTCGCAAATTAGTTGGTCCATTTCCTGTGTCTCCTACCTTTTCTCCCATGAACACAATTGTAAAACGATTCCTCTAATAAATGCCTTATGGGCACACCACAGAGTAGCAGAATTAGATACAGATTGGACGGTGATTGAGAAAAACTCCCATAGATGTTTGGAAATGGTGGCAGCATGGGAAGGTATTTGTAGGATACGGGAGTTAGCACACTACATATATGCTGGACTCAGAGTGTGCCCCTCCACCACTGAAATTGAAACAGGTGCATGGGTCAGACCAAAATATATCATGTATTGTGGAGGAGGACACTGCCTGTAGCAACGTTTTGTCAACCAATATCAAGTCAATTGTGGAGTAGGAGTTCTGTCTGGGTGAATGGAGGGTGTAATCACGCTCAATTAGAATGTTGGCACCTCCAGACATCGTAAATATCTTCAGTGTGGAGAAGGGGTTGTAACATGGGTAAAGGGCACTTGGATTCGGAGGTAGTGTCTATTCTGTAGTCTTGGGAGAGGTTATAATCTCCACATATGATTAAAGCGTCTTTTTGAATTGTATGAACTCTGCAGAGAGGTTTTCTTAGAAAGCGGAGTTGATGGGAGTTAGGTGCGTAGGGGTTTACAATTGTGAAGGTCTTGTTAAATTCCTCTATTAGAATTAGGTATCTTTCCTCTGAGTCTCTGAACCTCTTGTAAAGTGAAGGCCACACTGTCTCTAATGGCAATGAGTACGCCCTTTTTTTTTGTAGGTGCAGAGGCCATAAAGATGTGCGGAAATTGTTTATGGTGTAAGTGGGGGGTATTGCAGGCTAGGAAGTGGGTCTCCTGTATGCATAGTAAGTTAGTTTTGGAGTTTCTTGAGGTCTTGGGTATATTGCTACAATTGCGCAGGTTGTACGGTCTTGGGTACCCCACAGATTTTTGCATTGTTTCTTCTTGACCTGTCCTCGAGGTCAGCGACCTTGACTCTGAGCCAGGCTATGTCCTCGGATTGGTCATTGTGGGCATAGATCAATGAGTTATGAGAGGAGGTGAATTCGCCCATTTTTTTTTTTTCAATGTGATCGATCCTGCCACCCATTACCCCCATTTCGGTTTTAAAGTTTTTTTCATGCATTCCATTATGTCCGCATGGAGAGAGCTGCGGAGGAAGATGAGCATGTCTTTTAAGGTGGTATCTGAGATGAGCTGGTTGTTAGTGTGGAAAGCATTAATAGGATCTATGAGCTCCCTGGTAACCTCCATTGAATCATGACATGTGCTCACCTTGCTCTGATGATTGTCAGCAGCCTTGTGGGGTTTAGATTTCACTTGGCTGCAGTAGAGAGGCATAGAGGCACAAGGAGAGTGTCGAGCGGATCCTTCTTGTGAGCTCGGGTTTAGTGTGGCTGATTGAGAATCTCCGAAGGAGGTAGGAGAGCCGGCGTCGGCGCCATCTTGTTCTGGGCCGCGGCCTGCCGGTGTGAAGAAATCCTGAAGTCTCTTCGGCTTTGATGTTTCTTTTAATTTGCAGGTCATCTCAGGAGGTTCACTGAGGTTTCTCACAGGTGTTGGTGGGTGTAGGGTTGGTCAAGGGTACCCCAGTTTGTGATTATTCTCGTCGCTGGAGCAGAGCTGTGTGATCAGGCGTGCATACAGCAGTGCGGTAGCCACGCCCCCTGGGTTCTTACACTTCTTATTGCATTACCTTCTATAGTTGTAATGCTGACAGTGACCCATCCCCTTGATTTTGTTTAAATGAAGGTGATTTATGATAGCCACTCTTTAATGTGCTAATATCCCTAGAGTCTATTGCAACAAATTGTACCCATGGGGTGAGACTTTTAAGGCACTGATACTGTATCAGATTATGTAAAAAGTAATAGTTTATTTAACACGTAATAAAATACATTACACAAGTGGAAAAGAGCATGTAGTTATGTATACAAGTCAGTCGGTGATGTCCTCAGCCCAACATGTTTCGGAGTTTATATTGCTCTCCTTCAGTGGAAGAGAGAAATCATTCACGTAGGTTTAAATATAGTAGGGGTCAGTATATAGCCATTTACATTCACATAAAAAATGTGTATGCTGAGTAAACAACAAAAGGGGAGAATCCCCTGCAGTTACACAGTCCAGTGTGTATATACAAATGAATCCCATGCCAGATTAAGAGATAAAACACGGTCTTGAAGGATCCTTCCCACCTTGCTCATGGCAGACTAAGATGCATGTCCGTAAATGATAATTATTTAGTAGCTTTAAGGAGTGGGAGGACTTTGTGAAAGGTCCATCCCATACAGGGTATAGACTCAGGAGCACTGAGGTCAGGCAAGACAGGGCCCTAAAAAGAGGGAGCAAGATGGTGATATAGTACATCAGGAGTAAATTCTCAAATGTAGGGGTGTGTATTGCATTTCTGTAGGAAGAGGGCCAGCAGCTTAGGTGAGGGAACCTAATGGGACCTGATGTTAAAGTCCAAATGCACACGCTGTAAAAAATGTGTAATATAGATAGGCATTTATTTATACCTATATTACACATTTTTTACAGCGTGTGCATTTGGACTGCATTGCACACCCTTTTTGGGTCTACATTTGAAAATTTACTCCTGACTTACTACATCACCATCTTGCTCCCTCTTTTTCTGTCTTGCCTGACCTCAGTGCTCCTGAGTCTATACCCTGTTTGGGAAGGACCTTTCACGGGGTCCCCCCACTCCTTTAAGCTACTAAATAATTATCAGTTACCAACATACGTCTTAGTCTGCTATTAGCAAAGTGGGAAGGATCCTACAAGACCATGTTTTTCTTTTAATCTGGCATGGAATTAATCTGCATATACACACTGGAATATCTAAGTGCAGGGTATTTTTCCCTTTTGTTGTTTACTCTGCATGTGAATGTAAATGGCTATATACTGACCTACTGTATTTAAGCCTAGATGTATGATTCCTCTTATATCCTCTGAAGAAGAAGATCAATATAAACTCTGAAAAGCATTGAGTTGAGGACAACACCGACTCAGTTGTTTTATACATAACTCCATGCAATTTTTTTCATTTCATGCTCTTTTCCACTTGTGTAATGTATTTTATTACCTGTTAAATAAACTATTACTTTATACATAATCCGATATCAGCGCCTTAACCACTTAAATACAGGACACTTACACCCCCTTCCTGCCCAGACCAATTTTCAGCTTTCGGTGCTCTCACGCTTTGGGTACAGAGTTGCATGACTAATTGGCATTCAAACAAAATTTTTTTTAAATTTCTTTCACAAAAATAGATATTTCTTTTGGTGGTATTTAATCACCTCTGGGTTTTTTATTTTTTGCGACATAAGTGAAAAAGGAGCGAAAAGTAAAAAAAAAAAAAAATATATATATATATATATATATATACATACACACACAGTGCCTTGCGAAAGTATTCGGCCCCCATTTGAACTTTGCGACCTTTTGCCACATTTCAGGCTTCAAACATAAAGATATAAAACTGTAATTTTTTGTGAAGAATCAACAAGTGGGACACAATCATGAAGTGGAACCACGTAAATATTCCTCTGAACTAATGTGTGTCCACCTAAGATAAATAGTAGTAATCAGTAACTCCAGTTGTAACCTAGTAAGTCTCTAGGAGTGACTTGAAGACCTCTCTCAAACGACGTGACTTTCATTTCCCCGACTTATTAAAACGTGCGGGTTAAAAAGTCAAAAAATAAACAATTTTTTCAAGCTTTATAGGTTATTTAAAGCAAGGTGAAGTACTAACACAGGGTGAACAACTAAGAAGTGTTTTTTAATGTCAAAATATAGAAATACAAACTTCGGACTTTACACCGTTTTCCA
>BLSH010011268.1:651106-692391 GCA_018402905.1 Glandirana rugosa
TTATCCTAAATTTAGACCACTGACTCTTCCGGTGAGGTCCTCTGAGGTCGTAGAAAAGGGGTTGGTTCGAAACTGGAGTCTCCTGGAGTGGCCTTCTCAGTCACCAGATTTAAATCCTATTGAAAATCTTTGGTGGGATTTGAAGAAGGCAGTTGCAGCACGGAAGCCGTCAAACATCACTGAGTTAGAGGCTTTTGCACGTGAAGAATGGGCAAAGATTCCAATCGAGAGGTGTAAGAAGCTTGTCAGCACTTATCGAAAGCGATTGTTAGAAGTTATAAAAACTAAAGGGCGCTCCACAGGGTACTGAAGCTGGGGGTTGAATAATACTGCACATGCTCATGTGTTACAAGACTTACAATTTTCATTTGAACTCAAAAGTTAAGTCAACTTCTGTTGTCAAAATAACTCAAATATGTATCAATAAATATTGTTTGTTATTTCACGAGTTTTTTTTTTCATTTATTTTCATTAACTTTCATCAACATCACTGTATTGTCTATTGAGGTGGGGGGGGTTGAATATTTCTGATTGCAAGTGTATATACATACACACATTACATGAACAAGTGCATAAACTGTTGGACAGAATGTACAGTAGGGATATTAGTACATAATACAGAGGTTATATGCAGTGTCTTGTTTTGTGATAATCTGACGGTGTAGTGTAGAGTTCAGTAGTGTGATGGCGGATGGGAAAAAGCTGTTCCTGAACCTGCTGGTTCTGGTACGTAAATTCCTGTATCTCCTTCTTGATGGAAGGAGGTTAAACAGTTTATAACTGGGATGTGAAGATTCCTTGATAATTTTGTGAGCCCTGCGTAAACATCTACTGTGATAAAGGTGTTCAATGGCAAGTAGTTGGGTGCCATTGATGCGTTGGGCAGTTTTTACCACCCTTTGCAGGGCTTTATGTTCACACACAGTGGAGCCTCCGTACCATACCAGTGATACCAGTGATGGAGTTGGTTAGGATGCTCTCTATGATGCAGCGGTAGAAGTTTGTTAAAATCTCTGGAGATAGATGAGATTTCTTAAGACTTCTCAAGAAGTACAGGCACTGTTGTGCTTTTTTAACCAGGGCTGAAGTGTTCTGCAGCCATGACAGATCCTCAGAGATGTGAACTCCCAGGAACTTAAAGCTGGAACCTTCCTCCACCTCAGTTCTATTGATGTTGATTGGTAGATGTCTCCTGCTGTTGGATTTCCGAAAGTCCATAATGAGCTCTTTGGTCTTTGTGGCATTGAGGGTTAGGTTGTTATTGGCACACCATGCTGTCAGATTACGGATCTCTTCCCTGTAGGCCGATTCGTCGTTGTCGATCTGGCCAACCACGGTGGTGTCATCTGCATACTTGATGAAGATGTTGGAGTTGTACAGAGGAGCACAATCATGGGTAAACAGGGAGTAGAGTAATGGGCTCAGAACACAGCCCTGCGGGATGCCCGTGTTCAGAATGAGGGGTGAGGATACCCGATTGCCCAACCTAACAGATTGAGGTCTGTTAGTGATAAAGTCCAGAATCCATGTGCAAATGGAGGTGCAGATACCCAGGTCACTGAGTTTAGTGATCAGTACAGTGGGGAGAACTGTATTGAACGCAGAACTAAAGTCAATGAACAGCATTCTGATACAGAATGTTACTTTTATCCAGGTGGGTAAGGGCTGAATGAAGCTGAAAAGAGCTGTGGAAACTGCATCCTCTGTTGACCTGTTTGTACGATAAGCGAACTGGTATGGGTCCAGTTTAGGTGGTAGGCCCGCAGTGAGGTGATTCAGGACCAGTTTCTCAAAGCACTTCATAACGATGGGGGTGAGTGCAACTGGGCGAAAATCGTTTGGGCATTTGACAGCTGAGTGCTTAGGCACAGGTATGATACATGTATGATAGTAGTGGTCTTCAGGCATGTAGGAACTGTGGCTTGGGCCAATGACAGGTTGAAAATGTCAGTAAAGACCTGTGCCAGTTGTCTAGCACATGCTCTGAGAACACGTCCCGGTATGCCATCTGGGCCGGCTGCCTTGCATGCATCCACTCTGCTAAAAACTAAATATACTTCCGTTATTGAGAGTGAAAGTGGGCTATAAGCTATAGAAGAGTCTGTGGTTGAGGTCAAATGACCTGTGCTTTGGTCAAAACGAGCCAAACATTGATTAAGCTCGTCCGGTTGGAAGGCACTGCTGATTGGTTGAGCTGTGCATTTGTAGTCTGTGATAGTCTGAATGCCTTTCCACATACGTCTGGGGTCAGAGTTGTGGAAGTGCTCTTCTATGTGAAGTTTGAATGTGAGTTTTGCTTTCCTGATGCCTCTTTTCAGGTTGGCCCTTGCTCTTTTGTAGTCCTCTATGTTGCCAGATTTAAAGGCAGCATCACTTGCTTTCAACAGGAGACGGACTTCAGAGTTCATCCACGGCTTCTGATTAGAGAAGCATTTCACGTGTTTGACAGTAGTGACATTATCAATGCATGTGTTGATATGGTCCAAAACAGATGAAGTGTAAATGTCCATGTTCGTGTGAGAGTCTAGTGGGGCATGTGAGGCAAACATATTCCAGTCAGTATCCTGAAACTGTTGCTGTAAAGAAGAAATGGCCCCCTCTGGCCACACCTTTACTATGCTCACAGCTGGTTTCACTTGTTTAATCAATGGTTTGTATTTGGGTAGCATGAACAAAGAGAGATGATCAGACTGACCCAGGTGGCGGAGGGAAATCGCTGTGTATGCCCCAGGTATGTTTGTGTATACCTGGTCCAGTGTTTTGTCCCCTCTGGTAGAGCAGGAGACATTGCGGTGATGGGCTGGTGACAGGTACCCGGGTACTCTGATGGGTTGGTGACAGGTACTTGGGTAATTTGATGGACAGGTGACAGGTACTGGGGTACTTAGATGGGCTGGTGACGGGTACTCGGGTACTCTGATGGCCTGGTGACAGGTACTCGGATGGGCTGGTGACAGGTACTCGGGTACTCTGATGGGCTGGTGATGGATACTCTGATGGGCTGGTGACAGGTACTCGGATGGGCTAGTGGCAGGTACCTGAGTACTCAGATGGGCTGGTGACAGGTACTCGGGTACTCGGATGGGCTGGCGACAGGTACTCAGATGGGCTGGTGATAGGTACTCGGAAGGGCTGGTGACAGGTACTCGGGTACATTGATGGGCATGTGACAGTTACCCTGATTGGCTGTGACAGGTACTTTGATGGGGTGGTGACAGGCCCTCTTTATTACTGGAAGGGGGCAATCAGTGTGCTTGGTGTGTACACTAAGCAGTAACAAGCTGTTACCGCAATCTCCTTCTCACACATGATCGATGTGTGAGGAGGAGAACCTGGTAACGGCTCGTTACTGCGGTTTGTTTACATAATGTGACCGGGTGTGTTTGGACACAACCGGTCACGTGGTAAAGAGCCCTGATCAGGGCTGGGTTTTGTCCAAGGGACAAGCCTCAACCTTGATCATTGCGCTGCGCGACGGGAACACCGATCTCCATAGTGACCAGCTGTGATTGGACACAGCCGGTCATGTGGTAAAGAGACAGAATTTATTGGCTCTTTACTCCAATCGGGGATGACCCCAATCCCGAGGACACGCCTGATCCCCGATCGCCGTGATGTGGGCCCCTGGGGGCCCGCAGTGATGGCAAAATACCGAGGACGTCATATGACGCCCGCCCAGGATGGGAGATCCCATCTTCGGACATCATATGACTATAGCCCGGTATTGAAGGGGTTAAACATCCCACCCCAGGAGTACAATTTGTTGCAATTACAGTTGTGCTCTTAAGTTTACATACCCTGGCAAAATTTATGATTTTGTTGTCCATTTTTCCGAGAATATGAATGATAACACAAAAACTTTGATTTTCACTCATGGTTAGTGTTTGGCTGAATCCATTTATTATCAATCAACTGCGTTTATGCTTTTTAAATCATAATGACAACAGAAACTACCCAAATGAACCTGATCAAAAGTTTACACACCCCAGTTAATGCCGTGTTTTGACCCCTTTAACATCAATGACAGCTTGAAGTCTTTTGTGGTATTTGTGGATGAGGCTCTTTATTTTCTCAGATGGTAAAGCTGCCCATTCCTCTTGGCAAAAAGTCTCCAGTTCCTGGAAATTCTTGGTCTGTCTTGCATGATCTGCATGTTTGAGATCTCCCCTGAGTGGCTCAATGATATTGAGGTCAGGAGACTGAGATGGCCACTCCAGAACCTTCACTTTATTCTGCTGTAGCCAGGTACATCCCATGTTCAGGTTCCTGGCTGATGAATGTAGATTTTCCTCCGGTATTTTTTTTTAGTGACATGCTGGATTCATCTTGCCATCAATTTTGACCAAATTTCCTGTACCGTTGTAGCTCACACATTCCCAAAACATCAGCGACCCACCTACGTGTTTCACAGGCCTTGTTGACTCTTCTCCAAATTTAGCATTTGTGGTTGTGGCCAAAAAGCTAAATTTTGGTCTCATCACTCCAAGTGACTTTGTGCCAGAAGGTTTGAGGCTTGTCTCTCTGCTATGTAAACAATAACTTTTGGGGCACAGGCTAACCAAGAGTACCCGCGCTGTGGAAAATATTACCTATAGAGCAGCTGGTGTAACAGGCTGAGACCCTGAACAATGATAAACTAAATAACCGCGCTCATCAGAAATACATAACACAGCAAACCAGCATGTGGGGACTATACCTCACATATGGTATGGCGTGTTGCAAAGAACATCACCTGCTGTATAGGAAAAAATCATAGCGCTAAAGAAAAGCGAAATTGCAAATGAAAGTGCAAACAATGTGTTCTAATAGGCAACAATAGCAGTCTATAAGACCAAATCCTTAGGCACAATAAGGTATAATGCAAGAAAGTATCCGTTGGTGCATGGAGAACAGTCCTGTAACATAGACCGAGGCAAAAGTTTGTTGCTATAACAAATAATGTTCAAAAATGTCACGTTAGCATATAGTAAATAAAGTAAAAACATAAAATATGAAGGTAGTCCTCAGTGAGATCCCTCCGGCGGCCACTGGTGACACCCCCCACTTACCAGATGTCGGTGACCCCCGTCACAGGGGTCAAACTCGCTTAGTGGGAGACATCAGATATTTTCCGATTGTCCTCCAGATGCCGATCACCAGTGCAAGACCACATTTGGATTTGGACCCGGAAAAAGGAAGTAATGGCACTCCAGTCGTGAAGACAGTGATGTTAAACGTTTATTTAAAATCCAAAAAACAACAGCAGCACTAAGCCATAGGTAAAACGACCGTACAGGTGTTCGTTCAGTAGAACGAGGAAGCAGGGGACGCCGATTGCGCCCCACCTGCGTTCCTCCAAGCGGAAATGACGCGTAAGTCCCTCGCCACCCGACGCAGTGTTTCGTCAACTACACATCAACTTCATCAGGGGTCATTGCTGTCTCTCTGCTGTTTGGCATATTGTAAGCTGGATACTTTGTGTCATTTGCGTAGCAATGGCTTTCTTCTGGCGACTCGACCATGCAGCCCATCTTTCTTCAAGTGCCGCCTTATTGTGCATCTTGAAACAGCCACACCACCATGTTTTCAGTGTCTCCTGTATTTCACCTGAAGTTATTTGTGGGTTATTCTTTGCCTCCCGAACAATTTTCCTGGCAGTTGTGGCTGAAATTATAGTTGGTCTACCTGACCATGGTTTGGTTTCAACAGAACCCCTAATTTTCCACTTCTTGATTACAGTTTGAACAATGCTGATTGGCATTCTCAATTCCTTGAATATATCCCTTTCCTGTTTTATACAAACTCAACTACATTTTCTCGCAGATCCTTTGGCAATTATTTTGCTTTCCCCATGGCTCAGAATCCAGAAACGTCAATGCAGCATTGGATCTGTATTTATTGCCCATTGGAATGCACTGTGTGATGCCTTTGTTTAATATGCTCCTAAAGCATTCCCATTTTTCTTCCGTGTTCAATGTATCTAGGATTTGGCCCCGATTGATATCATGTAGTAACGACCACAAATCAGAAATGTTTGCTCGTTTGAAATTTAGTGTTCTTGTGCTTCCCTCATGCCTCCCTTTTCTATGTTGAACGTTAAATGTGATCATCCTGTAGTCGCTGGATCCCAAGTTGTCCCGTATTTCCACATCTGAGATCCAACTAGGATCATTCCTAATTAATGGATCCAACAGTGCATTCTTTCTAATTGGGGAATCCATCAATTGGGACATGAAGTTGTCCTGTAAGACATTCATGAAATGACAGGCCATATTGAGTCAGCTGTCCCCTCTACCCAGTCATTATCCGGATAATTGAACTCCCCCCTTATGAGGATCTTTCCATGCCTCTGTGTAATTTCTAACTGTGATAGTAGGTCCCTCTCCTCCTCCTCCTCCTTCCTATACCCCCACTATTAATTTCCTGCTTATTTTTTCTCTTTGAAGTTCTGCCCACACTGATTCCAAACCCCCCCCCCCCCCCACATCGTCCCATTCACAATGTTGCTCCTCTCTGCCATTCTTGCATAATTTTTTACATATAGACGTGCCTCTCCCCCTATTCAACCTTCCCCATCTTTCCGATACAAGGATTCAAGGATTATCCCTGCATATTTGCCAGCCAATCGTATGAACTGTCAAACCAAGATTTAGTTATTCCCACAATGTCAAAGTCCTCCTCATCTAATAGCAGCTCCAGTTCCTCCATTTTGTTAGCTAGGCTCCTAGCATTTGTGTATACGCCTCTCAGCGTTGTATGGGTGCATATTAACTTCCCCTTAGTTTTACACAGGCTTTGTTTTTGAATTGTGCTTGCATTCACCCAGCATTAGAAGTTACAGCTGTATCATCACTACTGACTCCACTGTTACCCTCTGTCCTTTGCTCACTGCCGGCTATTGCTTACTCAACCCCCCCCCCCATACCTAGTTTAAAAACCCCTCCAACCTTGTGGCCATCTTGCTTCCCAATAGGGCTGTACCATCCCCATTAAGGTGCAGCCCATCCTTACTAAAGAGCCAGTAACCGACTGAAAAGTCTGCCCAGTTCTCCAGGAACCCAAACCCCTCTTTCCTACACCAATTCCTCAGCCACTTGTTCAGTTTCCTAAGCTCCTGCTGCCTTTCTGGTGTGGCACGAGGTACAGATAGTATTTCAGGGAAAACTACCTTGGAGGTCCTTTTCCTCAATCTATTCCCTAAGTCCCTGAAATATTTTTTTAGGACTCTTTACCGCGTCATGTGACGCAACTCTTTTTGCGTCACACGGGGGTGGAGCCCGGCGGCAAACTCAAAGTGAAACACACATAACATATGCAGTACACTGTAAGATTACATTACTGTACCAAATAATTTCACATCCCTTTTGTCCCTAGTGCTTTGTCCAGTGCCCTGCATGCCTTTTTATATTTTATATGCCATTCTTTCTGCCTAGAAACTTGAGAATGTCCATGGCATCCAAAAAGCATCATTTTTTGACCAACTAGAAAACGGCGATAGTAAATAAGAATCACTTGCAGAATTGAGCGATACTGATTTGTGGGGAAATTCGTCATCAGACACTGATGCACCTGAGAAAATTTCAGTGTTTTTGACTTGATTACAGTATTGAATACATGTTATTATTATTATAGTATTATTTTTGATAATTATTTATAGTTATTTATTATATTATAATTAATGATTTTGTTGTTTCAAACTTTATCATACGCGGGATGTCTACTAGACTCTTGTTTGAACAGATTTAAAGCAGAACTCCGGGAAAAAACATTTTTCCATGTCCTTGCTGCTGATTTCCCTTCACCAATTATGCTATCCATCTTCTGCTGAGCTCTGTAGTTCCTCTGCAATAGCCTGATGAACTTGCAGAAAAATTGTTATTCCCCTGTGATTTCCTGTTTGCACGACCACTGGAGCCTCTCCATCCTGTACTGGCAGGCAGCTGTCTGACAAGTACACTTGAAATTTTTCTAACAGCGAGCAGAGACTTGTATTTCCGCCCTGCTCACTGTAGTGGGCGGAGGGGGCCTCACAGCCCCCGGTCTGTGCCGCCCATAGAGGTGGTTTCCTCTCCTCCTGCCATAACTGCCCCCGCCCACCCTCTCATCAACAGAGCGAAGATCTCAGCTATGCCAGGAATTCCTGGTATGCCTGGCATGTCTGCCGAGTGAAAATACTGCTTGCTTTCTCTCCACCTATCCCCGCATTGGAACAATGCGCCCTGTGCTGTCTATCACAATGCGGGGATAGGAGAAGAGAAAGGGAGCTGTGTTTTCATATAGTAGACATGCCAGGCATACCAGGAATTCCTGGCATGCCTGCTACACTGCTGTAACTTGTGATCCCCATCCCTGCATTGTAATAGACAGTGCAGAGCACACTGTTCCAATGTGGGGATAGGAGGAGAGAAAGAGTGGTGTTTTCACATAGCAGGCATTCCTGGCATGTCTGCTATGTGAAAACACTGCTCTTTCTCTCCTCCTATCCCCGCATTGGAACAGTGCACTCTGCGCTGCCTATTACAATGCGGCGACGGGGATCACAAGTTACAGCGGTTTTGCGGGCATGCCAGGAATTCCTGGTATGCCTGGCATGTTTGCTATGTGAAAACACCACTCCCTTTCTCCTCTCCTCCACACTGATAAGCGGCACTGATCAGTGGCACTGAGCACTGGTGGGCACTCATAAGCAGCACTGATAAGCGGCAATGGGCACTGTTAAGCGGCACTGGTGGGCACTGTTAAGCGGCACTGGTGGGCACTGTTAAGCGGCAATGGGCAATGATAAGCGCCAATGGGCACTGATAAGCAGCACTGGTGGGCACTCATAAGTGGCACTGGTGGGCACTGATAAGCAGTACTGGGTACTGATAAGAGGCATTGGGCTTGGATAAGTGGCAATGGGCACTGATAAGCGGCACTGGTATGACCACACTGATGGGCGCTGATAAGCGGCACTGGTATGACCGCACTGATGGGCACTGATAAACAGCAATGGGCACTGATAAGTGGCGTTGTGCACTGGTGGGCACTAAGTGGCAATGGGCAATAAGCGGCACTGGTGGGCACTGATAAGAGGCACTGGTATGACCGCACTGATAAGCGGAACTAGTGGGCACTGGTATGACTGCAATGATGGGCACAGATCAGCTGCGCTGATGCCACTGATGAGACCACACTTTATGGGCACTGATAAACTGCACTTGTGGGCACTGATGTCGACTGCCAAATGTCTGTAGGAGGGGTTTCCACCATCCCTACAAAATGTGCAGTCATTTTTATGTCTTATTTTCAGTGTGATGTGTATATGTGGTGATGCATATCACAGAGACCGGTATTGTGGTAATATTGAAGTTCGAAATTTCCTTACATTAGAGGGTTCCACCGTTATTGTGTTATTGATTAGTAAGGTAGCACTGCACCTTTTTGTTTTTTTCTCATGTTGACATTTACTTGTACCACATGCTGATGTAAAACTTCCCGACTCTTTCTGTGGTGCGTGTGGCTAGGGATGTTCTCATACACCATACCAGCACTGATTGCCACTAGAAAGATCTCAATTACAGCAGAGCACAGTGTGTATAATATATCATTATGGGATGTGTGTACAGATCAGTAATGATTAAAGAAAGTAAGGACAATATGTTTATCTCCTGTTGTGTCTGGAGAGGAGAGAACAGACATGTGGTTTGTCACTGGTTAGTAGGCCTGGCTGCAGAATGAGGAGGGGCATGATTCATGTTGAAGTGGGCTTGTTGACATTTACATGTACCGGCTAGTGTACCTACCACATTCACTGAAATGTGCAAAGCCTGATGGGAAATGTAGTATTAACAGAAGAGTGATTGCATCATATCCTCTTCTCTCTAACAGAGCCAGCCTAGCTAAATGCATGGTGCATCATTTGAACTAGAGAGACCACTTCCTGTATATTAAATTGGACATATCTCTTCAATGGTAAGGAATTTCACAAATGTAATAACTATTTAGTGTACGTGGGGGGGGGGGGGGGGTACTAATGAGGGATTTTTTTGAAAATCCCAGAGATCTGCTTTAAGTGAGTTATTCCTAAGAATTACAGGCCTACAATATAAAACGCCAGATTTCTATGCGAAACAATGTTCCGCTTTGAGAAGCAAAAATCTGACATAATCATAACGCCAGGGAGGTTAAGTTTAAATGTGAGATCTGAGGTCTTTTTGACCCCAGATCTCACATTAAAGAGGTCCTGTTCTGCTTATTTCTATTACAAGGGATGTTTACATGTAATAGGAATAAAAGTGAGGACAGCGTAAAAATAAAAAAAAAAAAGTAAAATAAATAAGAAAAAAAAAAATTAAGTGCCCGAGCTTGTGCGTAGAAGCAAACACGTATGTAAGTCGCACCCACATATGAAAACTGAGTTTAAACCACACAGGTGAGGTGTCGCCACAATCGTTAGAGTGAAAGCAATAATTCTAGCACTAGACCTCCTCTGTAACTCAAAACTGGTAACCTGTAGAAATTTTTAAACGTCGCCTATGGAGAATTTTAAGTGCCAAAGTGTGTTGCCATTCCACAAGCGGCCAGAAGTTTGAAGCATGACATGTTGGGTATCAATTTACTCGGTGTAACATTATCTTTCACCATATAGAAAAAAAATTGGGCTAACTTTACGGTTTTCTTATTTTTTAATTCAAAAAAGTGATTTATTATTTTTTTTTTAAATTGCATTTGTAAGGCCGCTGCACAAATATGGTGTGATATAAAGTATTGCAACAGCCGCCATTTTATTCTCTAGGGTGTCATATATATATATATATATATATATATATATATATATATATATATTTGGGGGGGTCTAAGAAATTTTGTAGCTAAAAAAAAAAAACAATTTTAACTTGTAAACAATTGTCAAAAATAGGCTTGGAGAAAATAGTAGGTCTCAGGCACTTAATCTTGCATGCATGCATTCAAATATCTCAAATCCAAAGTTTTCTTTCTGGAATCTGTCTGTTTGACTCTCCTCCTACTGGACTGTGTTAGGCAAACTTGCTGTAACACATAGTTACAAGGTTGAAAAAAGACATCCAGTTCAACCTATGTATATTCTGCTTCCTGAGGAAGATATCTAAAAGTTTAAAAGTTGACACATTCTGCTAGTACTATTTCCTGCGGGAAAGAGTTCCACCTTTTTACTACTCTAATCATAAATAACCCTTTCCTCAGTCTAAGGTTAAACCTCCTTTCTTTTAACCCCAAATCAATGGCATGTGTCCTCTTCAGGGACCTTACAGTAAACAATTTATCACAGTTATTGGAGTCACCTTTGATATTTTTACATTGTATTACTGTCTCCTCTTAAAATCCTCTTCTCCAGAGTGAATAACTGTAATCTATGTAAGCAATTCTCATAGAGGAGGTTGCCCTTTGCTAAACTTTCTAATTCAACAACTACTTTCATGAGGATTGGTGACCAAAACTGAACTGCATTTTTAAGATCATATTATGGATCCCATGTGGATAACTTTACATTTCTCAATCTTGCACCTCAACTGTGATATACTGTATCTACCCAGCCCCTATTTTAATAAAGTATTCTTGTAACGAAATTACACCCTGTGAAGTTATTCCTCTACATAATTTGGTGTCATTAAGCAAAAACTGAAATTGAGCTCTAGATTCGGCCCCAAGACAAAACCCTGGGACACATCACTCACAACTTTTAACAGATATCGTTACTCTCTGGACCCGTTCATGTAACCAGTTTCCTATCCATGTAGATATAATTTTAAGAAATCCAACATACCTCTTTTGATAGATTAAACCTGTATGATGTACAATTTCAAATGCCTTGGCAAAATCTAAATAAGGTAAGGTATGTCCACTGAGCTTCCACCATCCGATTTCTCACTTGCTTTCTTATAGAATGATAAATGGTTGGTTTGACAAAAAATGTTGTTCATAAATCCATGCTGGTTGTCACTTATGATCTTCATGAATCATGTACATGTACGTAATTGACTGCAAGTGGTTATACCGGTGTTATGGCTGCAGCTGTCAGCCATAACTCTGGTATTGTTTTTTTTAGAGGAGAGTGCTATAAAATAAAAGAAAACTTGGCGGCTAATTTGCCCCTGGATTGCTTTTACAGGCAACACCACCCTCCGGTGCCTCTCTGGGCTCTCCCATCCCAGTGGGTAACCTGGCATCCGATCCGGCGGTTGCACCGGTTTACAATAGAGGTGATCGGAGACTGGATCGTTGCTAGATCGATGAGCATTTTCGTCACTTTGGGTTTTCCTGGATGTAAACAGTGTCATTGTTAAAGCACATGTTCACACTGATCTTGGTGTGTTCAGATGCTTTTTTTTTATTTTTTTTATTGAAAAGTAAAAGTAGCAATACAAATAAGTTGTGTACAAATGATATAAACATATAAAGTTATCGCAAGGTCAAAACTCTTCCAGTTGGTTGCAACAAGAAAATAATTAACTTTAAGCTGTTAACAGAATCAGTCCAAATATAAGACATATACGGTAGTAGCAGACTTACTTTTAAGCAAAGTGTATATGTATGAGCAACTGATGGTGTTTTATATACTATGACCTCGAATTGGTGAAATAATATCTTAACCAAGTATAGAACCTGTCAGCCTGCGTGATGTTTAATAGATAAAAATGGTGTTTATCATTTAAGGTAGGTGTTAAGAGGGAGAAGAGGTGGACAGGGGGACTTGGGTCTGTTGAAGACCATATTCAGATCTGTCCCATTTAGTGCCTGTTCCATGGCTCTGACCTCTCTAATACTAGTTATGAGATGGACTCGGGTAGGAGCGATTGTAGACTTCCATTGCTTAGGGATTAGGCGTCTAGCTGCCGTTAATATATGTCTGATCAAAGCTTTACATGACTTGGGGATCTCCTTAATGGGGAGGCCCAAAAGAAAGTGAAGCGGATCTAGTGCCACATCCATTTCAAGTATGTGTGTTATCACCTCCTGAACCTCCTTCCAGAATTTAATAATATTAGGACAGTCCCAGAAAATATGATACAAGGAGCCCCGGTCAGAGCTGCATCTCCAGCATAAGTCCGAGATGTCTGCGTTTATAGCATGGAGAGTGGTAGGTGTCCTGTACCAAAACAGGAATATTTTATAAATGTTTTCCTTATAAATTACACATCTGGATGTTTTGGATGCATTGGTCCATATGGAATGCCACATAGATGGTGAGATGTGTCTATTTAATGCTTTTTCCCATTTGATCATATAGGTGTGGGACTTCTCTTCTGGGATATTATTAATTATCAAAAACTTATATAGTGAAGATATTAATCGAGCTTGCCCTGAACCCTGCATAGCTATTTGTTCAAAAACGGTGGGTTCGTCTAGTACTAGAGAAGATCTCAGAGATTGAAAAAATGCCTGAGTTGCACATGTGTGTAGAAATTTAAAGAGGGAGCGTTCGGTTGTTGATTTTGCAATTGGTCAAATGACCAAATGTTACGGGGGGATGGGTCAATAAGGTGTTGGAGCTGGAAAATACCTTGAATAGCCCATGGTCGCATCCAAGTGTGGGAGAGTGTATCCGGGATGTCTGGATTGTGTAATATGTTGATTAAATAGGAGTATTTGGGGGTTAAAGAGAACCGTGTAATACATTCTCTCCAGATTTTCCTAGTAAAGGCTACTGAGTTGATTGAAAGGGCATTAGGGTGGGTTAGGGGGATACCAGAGGCTGACCAGAGTAAGGAGGATATATGGGCTGGGTATGTCATGTACGACTCAATCTCTGTCCATTTATTCCTGGGCGATTGGTCCATCCAGGACAGGGTCTGTCTGAGGTGAGTTGCTAGGTAATATTTGACCACATCTGGTACACCCAGTCCCCCTCGGGCTCTAGGGGTCATAAGGACTGATCGCCCTATCCTAGGTTTTTTATTATTCCATATAAAAGTGAAAAATAAGTTTTGTACCTTTCTCAAGTAGGCTCTTGGAACGTGGACAGGCAGGGTTTCAAATAAGTATAGTAATTTAGGCATAATTGTCATCTTCAGAACATTTATTCTGCCCATCAGGGAGATGTCCAGAGACATCCACTGATGTATTAGTGATCTAATGTTCTTAAGGAGAGGGACAAAGTTGGAAAAGTGTAGCTGTGAATATTGCGTAGTTATATAGATGCCTAGATACTTGATGGCTTTGGTGCACCAGTGGTAGTTGTAGTTTTGTCTAAGGTGGATTAGTTGTGTGGGTGGAATGTGTAGAGGTAGAGCCTGAGTTTTAGAGGTGTTGATCTTATAACCCGATAAGTCACTGAAAGATCGTAGGAGATCATGTAGGACCGGAAGAGTGGTATGTGGGCTTGTCAGTGTCAGTAGGATGTCGTCTGCAAATAGCGATAGTTTAAACTCTCTCTTTCCCACGACTACCCCCTTTATATCTGGGTGGGCCCGTATGGCGGCCGCTAGGGGTTCTAGGCAGATCACAAAGAGGAGGGGGTGACAGGGGGCAACCTTGTCTTGTACCATTGCACATATGGAAGGGTTCCGAGACAGAGTGGGGCACTTTCACCTGAGCGGTAGGGGAGGAGTACAGTGCTGTTATAGCTTTGAAGAAGGGACCTCTAACGCCTATGTGCCATAGAGTCTCCAGCATGTATGGCCAGCTTAGCCTATCAAAGGCCTTCTGGGCATCGAGACTTAATAAGAGTGCAGGAGTTTTGCCAAAATTTATGGCATCCACCAAATCTATTGTCCTTCTCGTGTTATCTCCCGCCTGGCGGGCAAGAACAAAACCCACCTGGTCCTTGTGTTTCAGTCTAGGGAGGATGTTTGCTAAACGATTAGCTAAAATTTTTGTAAATATCTTGTAGTCCGAATTGAGTAAAGCTATGGGTCTATAATTGGATAGAGAAGCCGGATCTTTTCCTTCTTTAGGTATCACTGTTATGAAGGTATGCTGGAAATGTGGGTGAGGGATATCTCCTTTCATTAGCGAGGCATAAAGTTTCATTAAGTAAGGGGCAAGTTGAGGGAAAAGTTGCTTATAATATGAGTATGTGAGCCGGGCCCCGGGGATTTATGAGAGGGAAGTGCTTTGATTACTTCCTCTAGTTCCTCCAGTGTTATTGGGTCATTTAGGGCCTGTCGATCCAAATCGGTCAGGTGGGGAATGGGTAGGTCTTGCATGAACTCTGCAAATTTTGTTGTTTCAAAGGATGGATGTTGGTCAGGGGTCAGACAGTTATAAAGTTTACTGTATAATTTGCCGAAGGCTGAAGCTATGCCTTTAGAACAATAGGTAAGGGTGCCGTCTGATTGAAAAACAAAATCAGGGGTGGAATTCCCCGAGTTTGAGCCCAATCTGTGTGTCAGCATTCTATGTGGTTTATTGGCAAATTGATAAAATTTTTGCTTCATCCATTTGAAGTTTTTGGACATGTCTTCTGTGTCCAAGGATTTAAGACTGTCCCTTAGCCGCATAACCTCGCGGAGGTTGCTCAGCGAGGAGTGTCCCAAGAGCCTGGACTCAGCTAGTTGTAATTGTTGGGTCAGGGATTTTCTCTGAGCGTTTGCATCTCGTTTAATTTTTGAGCTTAGTGCTATGAATTGTCCCCTAATAACAGCTTTGTGGGCTTCCCATATTGTGGAAATCTGTGAGGCTGAGCCTTCGTTTAACTTGAAGAATTTGTTTAAGGATTGTATTATACTCGATTTAACTTCTAGGCGTTTTAGAAGATTGTCATTTAATCTCCATTGACCTCCTCTTGGTAGTGGGGTGCTAAGGTTGAATTCTATAGCAATAGCTGAATGGTCCGACCATGAATTGATCAGTATGTCCGAGTCTCCCATCAACTGTCCCATGTGGGGGGAGACTAGGAAATAGTCCAGTCTAGAGAAGGTGTGATGAACATTTGAAAAAAAAGGAAAATTGTCTGCCTGTGGGATGTCTAACCCTCCAAGAGTCTATTAAGTTGTGACCTCTAGCCCATCTACGAAAGGACGTGGATTGAGCATTCGTTTGTTTAGTTGGCTGGTGGCCCCGAAGGGATTTCCTGTCCCTGGCTGATGACATTACCAAATTAAAGTCCCCTCCCACCACCTTTAGCGGGTGAGAGGAGTCTAACAAAGGGGAGAGAATGTTGCGCAGAAAGGTTATCTGGCCAGAGTTTGGGGCATATACATTTATAAGCGTAAATTGAGTTTGATTGTAAGAACACTGAAGAGCTATGTATCTGCCCAACTTATCAGCGATTGAAGTCTGCACCTTGATGTTTGAATTTCGTTTGATCAATATCGCAACTCCCGCTTTACCCGAGGGGTCTGATGCATTGTATGTTAGGGGAAAATATTTGCTAGCAAATTTCAAGGAACCCCCTTTTTTAAAGTGGGTCTCTTGTATAAATATTATCTCCGCCTGGGATTGACGGAACTCCCTCAGGGCCAACCACCTCTTCCTCACCGAGTTCAAACCTTTAACATTGCAAGAGAATACACGGAGAGACATCTATGACGTTCATTAAGAACATATAAAGATCGCAGGCTGGAGAACTTAAACTCTATCATTAGCCTTAGCTGATTGTGGGTATGTCGGAAGAAGATCCCCACCTTTTGGGCACCCCGAAGGATGTCCCGGAGGGATCCCCTCCAGGCAACTCCCAGGCCTAGATTGGGCCCCCTGGTCTGGATTGGACCAAAGAAAAACTGAACAAACCAAAACATGTTGTATCAGAACGTTACCTTGCACCTGGGTAAACCCAGGGATCCGTAATGAAAACCACGGATAAAATAGGGTGACATGCACGGGGACAGGACACTTGTCCAACTATCACCGCCATGACTTCTAAGTTCCTCAGAGAAGAGGGTGTCTCTTGTAAGATAAACAGTTTACTTTATGTTCCCCAAATGGGGAATGGAGAAAGCCCACAGAAGGTGGCAACGGTGGTAGGTCCACAGGAGGACCAAACAAGGAGAAAGGGTGAAGTGGGTGGAGGAAACAGAACCTCGCCCATAGCCAGTCAAAGCCTGGGGGGACTGTTCTCAAGTGTCAACATAAAGATGGGGTCTTGGGGTGCGTTGAGGGGTGGCGTTTTGTCTCTTCATCTTTGATCTCACTGGGGTCCACATCTTATTCGGAGTAGTAGTCGGTCTGGGGTTCGGGATCGGAGGGAGAGCAGATTCTTCGGGCAGTGGTGGTAAGCCCAGTCTGGAGACGAATGCTTCACCCTCGGTGAGGTCCCTTAGATGATATTGTGCACTGTCTTTGGTAGCAGTCAACTTAAACGGGAAGCCCCAGCAGTATGTAACTCGATGATTTTGCAGATGAAGGGTAATAGGGCGTAGGGATCGCCTTCTAGCAAGCGTGATGGGAGAGAGATCGCTGTAGATCTGTAGCTTCTCACCCTTATAGGTGATGTTAGACTTGTTGTGAGTGGTATTCATCACAGATTCTTTACTTTCAAAGTAGTGGAGTCTGACCACTATGTCCCGGGGTCTGGCTCCCTCAGGCGGTTTAGGGGCCAGTGACCGGTGGGGCCCGGTCCATGAGCAAGTCCATATCAGGGATAGTGGGAGCTAATGTCACAAAAAGGCCCAGCAGGTATTCCCTGATCTGAGAGTCCAGCACTGTCTCTGGGACCCCTCTAATTTTGTCTCCTCTCCCGGTTTTCCAAATCATCTTGTTGTGATTGAAGTGAGGTGACCTGCTGTTTTAGAGCATGGTTGTCCTCCTCCAGGACTTGGACATACTGTATTAACTCATCCATTTTGCTTTCAATGTGATCTGCCCACTCTTCTATGTGGGAGATTTCCCCCCTCAGCTCTTGAGCAAGTTTACCCACTTCTTTGGAGATATTGCTAGTAATGTTTATTAAGAGTGTGTGGAGCTTATGGTCTAGAATATCTGCTGTGAGGCTGTGGGATTCTGTGCCTGAAATGGGTTGGATTACCTCTGTTCCCGGGTCCTCCGTGCCAGGCATGTCGCGCTGCTGGGTTGCGGTTCCACCCAAGGCCGGGGATCCAGGGCGCGTCAGGAATTTCTCCATAAAGTTAGGCCGCGGCGCTTGGGGAGGCTTATAATAGTCTTTTTGCTGGCCAATTTTGCCCATAAGATTCACCTGATGGTGTTGAGGTTTGTGGTCGTGCTCCCGTGGCTGTTAGAGGCTGTGGTCGCTGCAGGGAAGCCGTTTGTTTCAGCGGTGTGTCGGAGCCGGTCTAATGTGCGTCGGCCATCTTCCGCCTCCGCGCATGCGCCCGTGTTCAGATGCTTTTAAGGGCAGAGGATAAATCTGGGGACCCCACAGATGTTTCCTTGTGACAGCATTAAAAGTGATTAAAAATATTAAAGAAACGGTATGAAAATAAAAGGGATGAAAATTTTTTTTTCTTAAAGCATCCCCTGGTCGCACATACTTATGTTGCTATTTTATGAGCGTGCACAGTTTTAAAGCGACACGATGGGTGTTGATTTACTCTACGTAACATCATCTTTTATATTTTACAAAAAATTAGGTTATGTATTGTGTTTTTTTTGTATTAGAAATCATTAAAGCATATTTTTCCAAATACTGCATTTGAAAAACTGCTGTTTAAATACTGCATAACACACAGAATTGCAACAACCACCATTTTATTCTCTAGGGCCTCAGTTAAAAAATGTTTGGGTTTGGAATTGAGGTTGTAGTAGCATCAACACAGCTTTTTTTCTTGCTGGGGCTTCCACTATCTTTTCCCTGAAATTGTCCTGCAATAAATTTTAAGTGTCATTAAACCCACATCTTTAAAAACACTCAATAAATGCTATATTACATGCAGTTCATACTCGATCACTGTGGGATTTGTTTTCTGTATCCAACAAAACACCGGAATGATCCTGCTGTTCTGTCTTCCCCTCCTGTCCTTGTATCCACTGCAGTTGGGGATTTTTCGTCAGATCGTGCACATGCTCAGTTATCTGTGTATTTATACCCTGAGCATTTCCACCCATGTGACTAATAGTCACACATGTGGGCATATATACGCAGTGGTAAATGGTAGCATTCTCTCCTTCCTACTGCATGCCCACTAACCAGCTATAGACAATAGGGGTTGGGTTATTACATCTTGGAGGCTTCACCTCCTTATTCTAAGATACAGGCTTGAGGGGCCAGAAGCTCCTCTTGCCACTGTTTCTCTACAGCAGTGGTTCTCAACTCCTGTCCTCAGGACTCACCAACAGGCCAGATTTTAACTATTACCTTGGGGAGATGCAGACTAGAATACTGCAATCACTGAGCAGCAAATGATATCACATGTGTGATGTATTTCAGTTATCCTGCAAACCTGGCCTGCTAGTGGGTCCCAAGGACAGGAGTTGAGAACTACTGCTCTACAGACAAGATGGGGAAGAGCTGGGTCATGTGACAGCTATATATTTATTAGGAAAGAAGGTACTTAGACTTTTTTATTAAAATTACAATGCCGTCATCTGTATACAGAAAGAGGATCATGTACGTTAAACAGTGTGGGTTTTAGTATTTTAAGTGTCTTATAACATGTGGCATGTTATGACACATACTAGTGCCGCAGTAAGTGTGACAAGACTAACCATACTCCGCTTATCTGGATCAATGCAATCCTGGCTCACTGTGCTCCAAACCTCAGCAGTGGTGATCGACAGATTCCTGTCTTTCTGAATTCCAGGCCTCTCTAAATCCCTCTTCCAGCTACAGGCGTACGACTGCCCAAGCCTGACTGTCAGCTTTTCTCCAAAAATTGCATCTTCATACTGCAAGTCCTGAGTCACTAGCCAGGCCTTAAGAGTTACTCGCCACCAGTTGCCCCACCCAACCTTACCCTGCCCCGCCCCTAATTCCGCCCTTAAACATGTCGTCATAAATTATCTCATGAAATTACACTGTTAAATGTTTTATGCAGCATTAAGTTACAAAAATAAATATTAACAGCAACAACTTTAGCAATATTAACATAAAGCTTATCAGTGCAGCCTCATTAGTGGCCATCAGTGCAGCCCCATTAGTGCCCATCAGTGCAGCCTCTTCAGTGGTCATCAGTGCAACCTCATCCATGTTCATTAGTGCAGTCTATTAGTGCCCACCAGTGCAGCATATCAGTGTCCATCAGTGCATCTTATCAGTGCCACCGCCTCAATGGCCATCATTGCCGCCTCATCAGTGGCCATCAGTGCAGCATAGTAGTATCAGTCAGTGCTGCCTTATCAGTGCCCATAAGTGCAGCCTCGTCAGCGCCCATAAGTGCAGCCTCGTCAGTGGAATCAGGAGGAGAGCCGGTCGGATCACACAGCAGAGATCTCCCACTGTGACAAAGCTCCAGCTTGAAACGCCAGCTGCCAAAAGTCAAAGTCCCGCCTCCTGGACCGGCATTGGACCAGTGTGCTGTCTATCAGGAGGGACTATGTTTGGGTTTCATTTCCAAGCTGTGTCACAGCGGGACATACCTGCTCTGTGTGATCCGACCAGCTCTCCTCCTGACACTTTCCTAGCTGATCGCTTCTGGCAGAAGCGGTGTGTCCTTTTTAACTGGGTATCAGAGTGGCCCGGAGGGCAGGGAGCCACCAGCCTCTCTGATGGCCTCATTGCTTCTGCCAGAAGTGATCAGCCCGGAAACTGTCAGCCCAGTCCACCCCTGCTCCACACTCTAATTTTCACTTGCTAAATGCAAGCAAACGAGTGGAAATTTTGAGGGCTGATATAGCGTGTTTCTTTTTCAATCTGCAGCCGCTATAATTTTCTGAAAATGCAATATGGCTACCTGGAGGTATTCTGTACACCGAATGTGTACAGAACGCCCCCAGAAACCTAATTTCCTGCTTGTGTGATTGGCTCACCAATATAATAAAAATAATATCTGCACCAAGATACAAGTCAGATTTCAGGCATCCCCTGCAACAAAAATTTTTATTTTTGGTTAGATACTCCCAATAGGAATTCACTTCTAAAGGGATGCAGGCACAGCAGCTTCAGCTTTCCTCATTAGTGCCCTGCAGGTGCTGCAGCTGATTGGGAATGAAGAAACCAATCCCATTACATTCACTTTCCCACATGGACACAGACAAACATACAGGCATTTCTTCAGAATAACAAAAGGTAGGAATCTGCAACAAAGTTTGTTAAAAATCCTGGTAATGTTCATAGATCGCCCAGGGAGGAATGTATTTTTTCCGCAAAAGTGGAGTTACTCTTTTGGAACCAAGGTCCTTAAGCAATGTATCTATTGAACCATACCAATTTGCAGCACTGTTCCGAGTCTTCCTTAGTATTGTCCAGTTTTAAAAGACTTGCTGATAGAGCACAGAACCTTAATGGGTGAAAAATAACCACAGCTGAAACTTGGCTAAAAGAACATATCTTAATCAGACAGTACAGGACACAGGCAGCTAATTCATACACCATGGGTTGTGGGTGTTCACCTTCGGGTGATTAAAAATTGGTAAAGCTTTAGAGGAGATGCTCCCTGGTCATCTCCACTATAACCCTACCTCACTCTGTAAGTCCTATGTTTTGTGCTAGTGTTGGAAAGTGATGGACCTTTTCTCCTTCACTTAGAACAGTGGTCTCCTAATTGTGGCCTGGGGGTAGAATGTGGCCCTTTGCTTGCCTTTTAATTGGCCTTTGAGACGCACTTCATCGCGCTGATACCAACAATGGGGCATCGTTTCTGTTACTGACATCAACTATGGGACACTCTTCCTCCCACTGACACCAAGGATGGGGCACTCTTCCTCCGACTGACACCAACGATGGGGCTCTCTTCCTCCCACTGACACCAACGATGGGGCACTCTTCCTCCCGCCGAAACCAACGATGGGGCACTCTTCCTCCCGCCGAAACCAACGATGGGGCACTCTTCCTCCCGCCGAAACCAACGATGGGGCACTCTTCCTACCCCTAATGCCAAAGATGCACTGTTTTACTCCAGTGACCACACTCTGGACCCCCTACTGTCTGAGGGACAGTAAGCTGGCCTTTTGTTTAGAAAGTTTGGAGACACCTGACTTAGAAAATCACCCTTCGCTAAACTAGTTCATTATTTTTCTTATTTTTATCAAATTCTTCAAGCAACCCCTCATTGTCTTCTGATGTCAACATAGAAGCAGCATATCCAGATCAGCGCAACCTTTTTTAAACCTTGGGAGCCATACCTGGAGCTCACGCTAGATGGCCTGTAATGTTGCTTTGGGCACTTGATCCTGCATTAGTGCTCACCTTGGCACTTGGTGCAGTATGTTGTTAGCTGCAAGGTGTTATACGGTACAGGGCCGTTGTCCATTGTAATGGAACCCAGTCTCTGGTATATGCCCACCATAATGGGAAAAGTCTGGACTGTATATACAGTCAAGCATCTTGGACAGGTCAGACTGGATCACCCTGTATCTCTGACCCTCTCTGTGAAAATTGGGCAATGTTTGGAATGTATTTACCTTTATAAACTTTGAGCTAAATCTCAACCAATTTGAGCTTTATCTCAGGTGTTGCATTACACCACTGGTTGCACACAGTATCACCACTTACAATTGGAGTTCTTATAAGGTACTGAGGCAGTTCCTCCCACCCTTTTGCCATGAGGATGCAGACACAAAGGAGGATATTGAGGCAGTTTTGAAGGAAGCTGCAGAATATTTTTCTTCCCCAAATTGTCACTGTATTAAAGAGGGAGCTTCATGCAACATGCTTGCTAACATTGAAAAGCTAAATGCCTTGGTCTGCAAAAGCCATGGCATTGTGCAACCTGACTCTTGTCTGTCTCACCATGCCTCTTTGGGTACAAAGAGACTTGCAAAATATGTCCTGTTCATGAACAGATAGAATGTGCAGTCTCTGACAGTTAATCAGTGGAAAAAGACAGAAAAGGGCTATTCCTGTGGTTTATCCTGCTTTCCCTATCCTAAACCACTCATTGTTCATATTAAAGATGGTATTTCTTTCAAAGGTTCTACAGATAGAAAATTTGAGATGATCATAAAGGCTCTTAATCTTCCAGGCCCAGCCCTGCAACCAGCTCTCGATGCAATTTCAATATTTCCAGTTGTAGATAAATGACCAGCAAACAGGACCCTGTATTTCAGAATTGTGCTAGTATAGAGCAAATACAGCAGAAACGTTCTGGCCTACTTTTTTGTGTGGATGCCCTAGAACATGTCATGAGACAAATTTCCAGAATGACTAATCTAAGTTTATATGCACAAAATCTTATGGCTAAAAGCTTGGATAGCTGAAGCTGCCTGCAAGAGACCCCTGCCTTTCCAAGAAAAACCTCTGTTTCATGAGGCACTTGACCAATTCTTTAGAAGTCACAGGTGGGAAGGTTTTAGTTAACAGCGGAAGATCCCAAAACCCCCCTCCTCTGGAGCCCCTAGCCTCTCTAAATGCAGACCACCTGTCTGCTCTAACCAGGTTTCAACTCCAAAACTTAAGTTCAGCCCCTACTTTTGGCATAAAGCTAGGCCGACATAGGTCGCCAAGCTTTACTCAAAGCCCTCTTCACCATGAAGGGGCGCCCTTACTCCTAAGAGTGGGGAGATGTCTGGTACAGTTTGCCTCTGTGTCACAGATGTCTCAGGCCTCTGTGGGTTCAATAGGTTTCAATGGGGTACAAGATAGAGTTCATAACTCTACCACCTCACTACTTTCAAATCAATCAATAACTGCCTAAAGACAGTTACATTTGCAGAAGGCCCTGGACCATCCCTTGTCCCAGGGAGTCGCTATGCTAATATTCCCACAAGAGTTCACAGGAGTCTGCTCAAACTGTTTTATGATACCAAAGCGCAGTGGGGTATTCATTTTATTCTTGACCTAAAATCCCTTAACAGATTTTTTCAAAAATTTCCAAATTTGTACATGGAATCTGCAAGTTCAGTAATTGCCTTTCTGAGACAAAGGGAACACATTTCATCTGTGGACATCCAACATGTCTGTCTGCGTGTTCCAATTTACCCACCTCATCATTGCTTTCTGAAGTTGAGTGGCAGACTATCACTTCCAGTGTCGCAAAGCCCTTTGGCCTTTCCTCTGCTCCCAGAGCATGTCTTAGCACCTCTACTTACCCTTCTCGATTCTCAGGGCATCCGAGTCACAGGCTATCTAGATGACCCTCTTCCAAAGTACCATTTGCAAAAATTCCATTCGAGAGCTCTGCTAAACATCTTGTTGACCTGGAAAAAGCAGGCTACTTCTCTCAATTTACTTGTTCTCCTGTCCAGCCAAGCAAGGAGTCTCCTATATTGGTGGATCACCACCATAGCGGTAACGATAGAAAGTTCTTCTGTCCCTCTAAATGAAAGGTTATCACAACCGATGCAAGCCTCCCAGGCTGGGGAGGAGTGTTCCAATACCTGACAGTCCACAGAACATGGGCATTGGGGGAAAGCAAGCTCACCATCTTGGAACTTAGAGCAGTCTGGTTGGCCCTGCAGCACTGAACCCCCCTTCTGAAGGGACAGACAATGAGGTTGGCTGTCTAGACGATGCAATGGCTGTGGCCTACATCCGTCATTAAGGGGGCACCAGGCATCTGTCTGCTTTAAAGGAATCATACCAGTCACCATCCAACTATCTCTGTGGTGCACATCCCATGAGTGAACAACTGAAGAGTGGACTACCCTAGCTTCCAGATTCAATAACAAGCTGCCTTTGTTGCCAGAATCAAGGATCCTCTAGCTATAGCCTCAGATGGCTTAATAATCCTTTTGTCTCTGTTCAGGCTAATTTACACCTTCCCTCCAGTGTGAATTCTATCTGATCTTCTCCAGATAATTGAAAAAGGGAGACGTTGATCCTAATTGCACAAAACTGGTCCAGAAAACCTGGTACACGCATATTCAGACTTCTAGCAGACAACCCCTGGCCTCTTCTCCAAAGGCCAGATATGCTATATCAGTTCCCTGGTTTACTCTGCACTGCTTGCTACAAATCAGTGAGTAGCGTACGGTTATAGGGGGAGCACCCAGAAGTGGTGTGTCCTCTAAAGCTTTGCCAGTGTCCAATCACCTGAATGAATACTCTGCCCTGTTGTTCAAGATAAGGGATTTAAAGACAAAATTCCACTTATTTTTTCTTAGCTTTAATTACATTACTTACCAGCAATGAATTATATGCAACGATGTGCAATCTGCTGGATTCTTTAGAAAACTTTGCAGCAGGGCTGCCCTGTTTTCTAAATCCTGCTGAACTAACTGTGCTATGGGGGTTGATGGCTTTGGGTCTCTGGGCTCTGCTGCACTACAGTTCAAATGGAGAATCGCCCCCTCCTACAATCTCATCCACTGAAAATAGTTTTTACTGATTACATTCCTGTAACATGATCTGTGAATGGAGGAGAGTCTTATCAGTCACCAGATTCTCTCTCCAGTGAAGTGTGGGACAAGAGGATGCATTCTCTGGACCGTCCCAATTGCCTGACCAGCAGGACCAGGCTTGCGCTTGTGTGGTGGGTCACAAGTTTGGCACTGGAATCCAGGGGCAGCCCGCCCATTAGAGGCGCCAGGGCGACCCCCCCCCCCCCCAATCCATGCGTCTGGCCCCCATGTAGGACGCCAGATGCAAGAATTCCAATGGGGGGGGATTGTTTTTTTTAAGCACTTGATTAGAGTCAGAGGCTCTAATAGGCTTCAAAATAGAGTGGGCTCGGGGCGCAAAGCATTGCGCTACGAGCCCACCCAGGTGTGTTACAATAGCGAATGGATATTCGTTATTGAAACATTGATCCTCCTCCTGGCCAATCAGGAAGCGTATCTGAGACCTGTTTCCCAATAGGCCCAAAGAAGAAGCGCCCCGAGGGAGGAAAAGTAAACCGCCGTGATACCCACGGAGAGCAGGGGAAAGGGAAGCTGCCGTGATGCCCACGGAGAGCAGGGGAAGCTGTCATGATGCCCGCGAAGAGCAGTAGAAGCCGATGATGCCTGCCACCGGGTGAAGTACTGCCTGCCATAGATGGGATAAGTGCTGGGGGGGGGGGCTGGTGGCTGTGGGTGCACTGTTTGCCACCCCCCCCAAAATAAATTGCCACCAGCCGCCACTGCTGGAATCAGAAAATGGCCTTACTCCTAAGGCTTTGGAAGGTGATATTCATGGATGCCAATCTTTCAGGCTGGGGAGGAATCTTGGGTATCCCCTTGGTACAATGGACTTGCTCATCAGTGGAAACTAATCCTCCTGAATAATATTTTGTAACTGAGGACAAATTATTTTATCCCTTTGAAACACTGGACTCAAAGAGTGGTTGTAAACTCTGTACTACCACTTTTACCTACAGGTAAGCCTATATAACGCTTAACTGTAGGTACCATAAATATCTCCTAAACTTGCACAGTTTAGGAGATATTCACTGTATATGCTTGCGCCGACGTCATCGACACGTGCGCACTGAAGAAACGGGCCGTTTCTTCAGTGCCCGTGCTGTAACAGGCAGCTCCTGCACCAATCACAGCGCTGGAGTCCGTGAACCCATAGATAACTCCGGGAGACATGTCGGCTAGGGGTGCTCATCTTCACTGCTCTCATGATTCAATTTGAATACGATTATCCTATGAACGATTCACAATGCATCATGATTACTGACCGTGGTTTTCATAAAAAAATGAATTACACAGCCCATTTACATTACACAGTCCATTTATGTTATACAGCTCCCCTATTTACATTACACAGTCCATTTATGTTATACAGGCCATTTACATTACACAGCCTTTTTACATTATACAGCCCCCTGCACTGCCAGGAGACCCCGTGCCACTCCCGGGACAGCCAAACCCGTGCACTCTAAAGTTGAAACAAATCACTATCAGTCCCTCTTTTTCATGCATTCCTTCCTACGGTGTTTAAGGGTTAATGTAAACCGAAGCCTCTACCTTATTATCTCCGATCTGTCAGTGCTGGTCAGTCATGTCTGGCCACGAGACAAACGGCAGGCAGGAGGCACGTGACTGACCATCGCTCAGAGATTATAAGAGGTCGCCTGACAAGTCACGCTCCATGCATTGCAGTGGAACCGTTCTAACAAGAGCAACTCAAGTCGCTCCGACTTAGAAAAAGGTTCCTGCATAGGGGTGATGCAGCCTCAAGGTCTGTCTGGGGCCTGCATCCTTCCATCATTCTCTGGAAGGATGCAGGGGCCCCATGCAGACCAAACAGCATTCATTTGTACTGGAAGGACCCCTCGGGTGTAGATAAGGCCGTTTTCGCCTTAGTTCATCGACGGACACATCACCTCCTTAATCTTGACCAGTGGGTTATATCGCCTCTGCAGGACTGGGACTAGGCAGAACATAAAACTTGACTACGAACCATGGGCTGTCCTCAGTCCCTATATAACCCCCTCCCTGCTCCAGGTACTCCGTTTTTTCGGTCTAGTCAGGAGTGAGGACCTAGCTCCTTGATGGGATCTTTTGGGTCCTAACACTTTTTATTTTTCTTCCTTCCATGCATCTCCTTGGAGAGCTACAATCAACTGCCGGACTGGGCGACGGGCTGGATAATCTAGATCCTGTGGTCTTCCCAGTCCAGCCAGCGAGCGCATGCAGACCGCAGCTATGCGCTAGGTCGGCTGTGACATAGCCTCAACGGACGGAGGCTGGCCCTTGAGTTCATCGTCTCGCAGGGTCGCATACGACCGGGCTCTGGTCCCAGTCGCAGCGTCCCCCTAGCCGACAGTCCCCCACTTCGGTGGCGAGGGTCCTGTCTGGAGCGATACCGGCAGCCGTGGAAGGGGTAAGTGCAGTCCCCCCGCTCCTGATTTTGGGTGCTTTGGGATGGACGCGGGTACTCTCCAGGGATGGTCGGGCCTGCCTGCAGGTTCCTTCCTCACATCCTAAAGTCCCTGAGTTGAGCTGGACTCTACCCCCCCCCTTACCCCCATGAACTAGAGGGGTCCCAGGACAGGCAGAGACCCTGGGAGGGTCTCCCTTTTCATTTCCCCCCTCTGTAAGGGTCTTAAGGTGGTGTGTTACCTGCCTGGTGGTATGAGGGGGAGGGGTTCCAGTGCAGAGGGGCAGTGGAGACCCCTAGGTGCATGCCCTACTGTGTAGTGCAATATGAGGGATAGTGCATTTACGGCTCCAGTGCACAGCGGTAGCAGAGTGCACAGCAGAGTCTTCTAAGTGTTCATCCTGCCTAGTGGGGTAAGTACCTTTGTGGGTCCCCTTGCAGAGAAGAGCAGCAGAGAGGACCCTGCAGCATGCTTCAGCATGTCAAACGACCGGCGGCCATCTGGGAGAAGTCCGATGACAGCACAGCAGCCATTTTCCATCGGTTTCACTGGTCTTTAAACTGAAAAAGAAGCAGATCTGATTTTGGTTTGGGGAAGCCTTTCCACCACCTCTGACCACCGTGTACATCACAGGTGTAAAAATCTGACAGGTGCTGAGTATGGCTGTCCGTTTTTCTAAACCTATTATTGGTTTATCTTTATATTTGTTTTTTTACCATCAGACTTGGTCATTTTGTACATATTTATGTATAATGTGAAAACTTTAAATAAACCTATTGTAAAAGAAAATCTGGCAGGCAGTCTTCCTCAGAGAATGGTCTCTTGACTCTGAGGTGTTTCAAGACCTGTCACAGATGGGTAACCCCTGATGTGGACCTCCTGGCTTCCACATCAGCAACTATTTCCACAGATCCAGGTATCCTTTAGCTTTTGCAGTGGATGCCCTGGGGACTCTGGGGATTCAGTTGGGGCTTATCTACACTTTTCCCCCTCCTGCATCTCCTTTGCCTACTCTGCAGGATCCAGGGGGAGAGAGTTCCGGTGATTCTTATTTTATGGACCTCGCTAAGGAATATGTGGACACGCCCACCTGCAGGTCTGCGAGCTGCAGCTAAGAAAATCGATCATATGTCCTGCATCATTCCGCATGCAAAAAAGATGTAAGCAACATTTTTTTTTTTGTAATTGCACAGATGGATTATTTAAAGGTGCACATTTAGCTATGGGGAAATCTATATAGCATAAGTTGACTTTACAATTACTTTACAGTAGAAAACACTCCACTACCTGTCCTACCTCTCTTTGTCAATAAACACCCGGCTACATGTCACTGCTACAGCATGGGCTCCAGCTCTGCTCCACTTGCTTTCTGCTTTCACAGGAGAAACAAAGGGCAGCAAAGCCATAGACTCAGCTGCTGTCCGTCAAACTCCTGTGAGGAGGGAGCAGGGACGTGGCTTATCGGCTTGCTGTGTGTCTATAGACTCTCTCAGCCTAGCTCTGGGCCTTGCAGAAGCACACACCTGCGGGTACCTCCTTGGAACCTGGCTTGCTACAGGAGGCTCCTGAAGGAGAGTGTAGCTAACAGCACCAGCAGAAACTGCCAGAAGCGGAAGTATGCAACCTTTCTGTGCAAGATCGTTGCAAAGTGCAGTTAAAGAGGCTGCAAATCTCTGCAAAAAATGCCCTGCAAGACAAAGGCAAATGCATCGCATACTAGCTCATTTTGAAATACTTACCTTAGAATAATTCCCTGAATCGGCATCAGCACTCCGAGTACAGGGCCGACATCTTCTACCGGAGTTACTTCTGGGTTTGCGGCTCCGGCCAATCACTGTCATGGCACAGGTCCTGAAGAAACGCCACCAGCGAGCCGTTTCTTCAGTGCGCATGCGCCGAAGATACTGAATATCTCCATATTCTAGGTACTGTGGGAGATTAGCTTGTGGGGATCACCTTTCCACAGGACAATAATCAGCGTACAGGCAACTTTCTTTCAAATCTGGCGGCTTGCCAGGTTTATTGGTAAAGGGTTGCAGGTTAAAAACAAACAAAACAGAAAATAAGTCTTTGCCATCCGTTGCTAAACTAAACAGTACAGTTATCTCACTATATGGTGTGGGGCTGGCCCCGACACCCACAAAACATAAGCCAAAATGCAAATCTTGCCTTTTAAAGTCCAGACACAGAGCTCCCTCAGATCCCTCTCTGAGTCCCAGGTAAGAGATAGTGTGTCCTCTTCCTGGTTATTTAAGCCACCTGCTAGTGGACTCCAGTGGACCACAAACTCTGGACCGGAACCAGCCCTGCCATGGTGGCTGGTAAAATCCGGACTGGACTCCATTTAATACAGTCCAGACTAATGCATACGAGGCGACAGGTAGCGTCCGTCAACCACTTCGCCTCGCATACCATCACATATCCTCCTCATCTGCTAAAGCGCCTATGGCTGAGCAACTGTCCCATCCATACAGGGGACCCTGGAGAGGGCATTCACATTGTTCTGGAGTCTTCATGCCCTGTGTTCCACTGTGAACTTAAATAGCTGTAGGGCGAGGAACCACCCAGTCACCCAACTATTTGTCTCCCTGTTGTCACACATCCACTTTAGGGGTGCATGGTCAGTGACTAGCCTAAACTACCTTCCTTAAAGGTAGTACTTCAGCGCCTCTAAGGCCCACTTGATAGCCAGGCACTCCTTCTCCACAATGGCATGGTTCCTCTCATGCCTGTTAAGCTTCCTGCTTAAGTAGACACCCGAGTGCTCCTTACCATCTCTGATCTGGGACAGAACAACACCTAGTCCCACCTCAGAGGCGTCCGTATGTACAACAAACTCCTTTGTGAAGTCCGGGGTCACGAGCACCGTTTGTACACAAAGGGCCTGTTACAGCTTCTGGAATTCCTTCTCGGCTTCGGGATTCCACTTAACCATGCCTGACCCTCTCACCTTCGTCAGATCGGTTAGAGGGACGGCAATGGTGGCAAAGTCGGGTATGAACCGCCTGTAATCCCCAGGAAGGCACAAACCTGTTTTTTATTCACTGGTTGGGGCCATTTTTGAATTGCCTTGATCTTATTGGTCTGGTGCTTGATCAGTCCCCAACGAATAACATATCCAAGGCATTTGGCCTCCTCCAGGCCTATGGCATACTTTTTTGGGCTGGCTGTTAAACATGCTACCCTAAGAGAATCTACGACTGCTTGTACTCAGAACAGATGCGATTCCCAATCTGGACTGTGGATGACCACATCATCCAAATAGGCGGCTGCCTAGGGGTGATGCATGATGCAGCCTCAAGGTCTGTATGGGGCCTGCATCCTTCCATCATTCTCTGGAAGGATGCAGGGGCCCCATGCAGACCAAACAACATTCGTTTGTACTGAAAGGACCCCTCGGGTGTAGATAAGGCCGTTTTCGCCTTAGTTCATCGACGAACACAGCACCTCCTTAATTTTGAACAGTGGGTTATATCGCCTCTGCAGGACTGGGACTAGGCAGAACATAAAACTTGGCTACGAACCATGGTCTGTCCTCAGTCCCTATATAACCCCCTCCCTGCTCCAGGTACTCCGTTTTTTCGGTCTAGTCAGGAGTGAGGACCTAGCTCCTTGATGGGATCTTTTGGGTCCTAACACTTTTTATTTTTCTTCCTTCCATGCATCTCCTTGGAGAGCTACAATCAACTGCCGGGCTGGGCGACGGGCTGGATAATCTAGATCCAGTGGTCTTCCCAGTCCAGCCAGCGAGCGCATGCAGACCGCAGCTACGCGCTAGGTGGGCTGTGACATAGTCTCAACGGACGGAGGCTGGCCCTTGAGTTAAACGTCTCACAGGGTCGCATACGACCGGGCTCTGGTCCCAGTCGCAGCGTCCCCCTGGCTGACAGTCCCCCACTTCGGTGTCGAGGGTCCTGTCTGGAGCGATACCCGCAGCCATGGAAGGGGTAAGTGCAGTCCCCCCGCTCCTGAGTTTGGGTGCTTTGGGATGGATGCGGGTACTCTCCAGGGATGGTCGGGCCTGCCTGCAGGTTCCTTCCTCCCATCCTAAAGTCCCTGAGTTGAGCTGGACTCTACCCCCCTTACCCCCATGAACTAGAGGGGTCCCAGGACAGGCAGAGACCCTGGGGGGTCTCCCTTTTTATTTCCCCCCTCTGTAAGGGTCTTAAGGTGGTGTGTTTCCTGCCTGGTGGTATGGGGGGAGGGGGGCTCCCATTGCAGAGGGGCAGTGGAGACTCCTAGGTGTATGCCCTACTGTGTAGTGCAGTATGAGGAATAGTGCATTTACGGCTCCAGTGCACAGCGGTAGCAGAGTGCACAGCAGAGACTTCTAAGTGTTCATCCTGCCTAGTGGGGTAAGTACCTTTGTGGGTCCCCTTGCAGAGAAGAGCAGCAGAGAGGACCCTGCAGCATGCTTCAGCATGTCAAACGACCGGCGGCCATCTGGGAGAAGTCCGATGACAGCACAGCAGCCATTTTCCATCAGTTTCACTGGTCTCCGGCTGGCGGCCATGTTTGTGTAGCCCGGTGGTCAATTGGTGTAGTGAGACGCTGGGGACGGCTGGAGCCTCGTGGAGATGCCAGAGCTCCCCCCTTCCTACTCTCTTCTCTTCCTGCCCGGGATATATGAAATAGACAGCATCCATGGTGTTGCCCTACTGACCCCCTTATGGAGGGGGCAGATCCCTCAGAACCCCAGCTTCCCATGGTTGCGCTGATGGTCCTAGAGTCATTTGTATGCCAGGTGGAAGTAGCATGTGAACAAGGGCCCAGGAGGAAGTGCCCCCGCCTTCCCCTGCTCAGTCTGTCTCATCCGATTCTGAGCCTGATGCCGCTGGGGACGTGGTCCGTCCAGGGGGGCTTAATACCACGCTCCCTGATCCATCCGATAGTGAGGTTGAATCTCCCACGGTCACAGCAGCGAGTGAAAAAGCGCTGGTAGATGCAATTATCACTGCAGTGCGTGAGACTTTTAAAATGGAGGATGTGGCTGGTGTGGCCACGGACGTGGCTGTGGCTTTTGGTACGCATAAGTCACCCCGTATACCAAAGGTATTTCCTTATCTGCCTTATTTTGATAGGTTTACCTATAAAGAATGGGAACAACCAAAGTCACCATTTGTGATCCCCAAACATTTTGCAGTACGTTACCCCTTTGAGGAATCACTTATAAAAACTGTGGTGGACCCTCCTGTTTCCAGGTTGAATAAAGCAACCATAATTCCAGTATTAGATTCCCTGTCCTATAAAGACCCGGCAGATAGGAAAGCAGAGTCTGTGGCGTGTAGCATGTATGCTTTTGCACCAAGGTCTGGGGAATGAGCAGGTTCCCGCTGCTTATGTTGTTCTTGCGGACCAGTTGGTCCAAGTACTGCAGTTTGTATGTGGTGCATCTTTGGATACGACTCCCCTGCTGTCAAAACTTTCTGTTTCAGCAGTAGTGATTAGACGTCTGCTGTGGCTTAAGAGCTGGTCGGCAGACCAAGCCTCTAAGAAAGTACTCATTGATCTGCCCTTTCAAGGCAGTCGTCTGTTTGGGGCTACCCTGGATGACATTAAGGGCGTCACAGGGGGAGAAGAGTACCTTCCTGCCACAGTCTAAGAAAGGGAAGGGGCCCCTTAAACGCGGGCCTTCTCAGCCCATAACAAAATTATTTCGGGCTCCCAAGACTGCAGACAAGGGAAACAGATCTTTCAAGTCTTCCTCTGGGGGTTCAAAGCAAACTTGGTCTGGTAAGCCTAGAGCGGGCTTCCCCAGTCCCGCAGAGAAGACCCCTTCAACATGAAGGTCTGCCCTCACCCATTACTGGAGTGGGGGGGACATCTTTGCTGGCTTCAGGCCTTGTGGACCTCCTTCATGAGAGTCAAGGGGATTCACAAGATGAGTCTTTTGGGGGTTCCCAGAAAGTGGGGCAAGGTTTGTCCATTTCAGGTTGTTTAGTCCCTGAATCTCCTTGTGCGGATATAAATCATGCAAAGGTTCGGGTGACGTCCGGACTACCTAAGGTCCCCCCTATCCCTGTCCAGGGAATTGGATTACCTAGGTCTGATTTACATTCTGACCAGGGGGGTCCTTCCTCTGGACAAACTAAAGGAACCACAGGCTGTGGTTCACCGGCTGCTGTCACACAGACAGCTTTCTCTCCCGACTTGCATACAGGTTCTGGGTCAGGTGGTATCCACCCTCAAGACAGTTCTACTTGTGCAGACCTGCATGCAGCTCCTTCAGCATTTTTAGCTCTACAGCAGGATACTGAGGTTTGTGGCAAGGTCACAGGTGCCTCTGGTAGATGCCACAGTCGTCCTAGTGCCACTGCAGGGTCATCACCTTCCTCTATTTCCGCTGTGGCTGCGAAGGATCGAGGGCGAATGTCTTCAGATCATTCTGGTGGTCGTAAAATTCCCTTGGGGGCTGCGCCTCAGAGAGGACTGGTTGTCCCAAGGGCTTGGCTTCCATCCTGCTTTTCAGTCGCTGGTTTTAATGGCTTAGCTATTGAAAGCCAGGTACTGAAGGACAGAGGTTTGTCTGGATCAGTGATCCCTACTATGTTGAAGGCAAGGAAGTTGACTTCTAGCAAAATATACCATCATACGTGGAAAGCATACATTTCTTGGTGTGAGTCGATTTGCGCTCATCCTTGCTCCTTTTCTATAGCTTGGATCTTGACCATCTTCATCAATGGGGCGTTGAGCAAAAGTTGGCCTTGAATACCATCAAGGGCCATGCGTCTGCCGTGCCAATCTTCTTTCAGCTAACCATTGCCATTCATTCTTTAGTTTGCACCTTCATTCAAGGAATCCGGCATGTGGCCCCGCCTGTACAGTCTCTTGCCGCCATGGAATTTGAACTTGGTGCTCTCAGTTCTCCAGAAACCTCCATTCGAGAATATTCGGGAGATTCCCTTGTCTACATTGTCCCAGAAGGTGGCTATCACATCTGCCCATAGGGTGTCGGAGTTGGTGGCATTATCTTGTCGTACTCCCTATTTAGTGGTCCACAGAGAAGAGGTGGTTCTTCGTCCCTGTCCATTGTTCCTACCTAAAGTGGTCTCGGACTTTCATTTGAATGAGGACATTATGTTGTGTCCCATACCGGCTCATTCTAAGGAATTTGCTTTGCATACCTTGGATGAGGTTTGTGCGATTCGGGTCTATCTGACAGCCACAGAGTCCTTTCAGAGGTCAGACTCATTTTTTATGGTTACACAAGGACCAAGGAAAGGGCTGGCCACTTCTTCAGCTACCTCCAGGTTGATCAGACAGACGGTGACTCAGGCCTATTCTACTAAAGGTTGGGTTCCTCCTTTCCCTGTCACGGTGCATTCTGCTCGGCACTCAGTATTTCTTGGGCCTTCCGTCATCAAGTGTCAATATCACAGGTGTGCAAGGCGGCCACTTGGTCGTCGATGCATACTTTCACCAAATTGTACAAAGTAGATATTTTTGCATCTGTGGATGCTTCTTTTGGCCACAAAGGTTTGCAGGCTGCTGTTTAAGAGGGGCTGTTCCCTCTTGAGGGGTGTTTTTCATTCAATTTTTTTTTACAGATGGGGCTCCTGTGACCGGGTTAAGGCTCCTGTGTCCTGGTTAGGGCTCTTTTGGTTAACCGTGGGTTATTTTCCCCACCCCTCATTTGATTTGACACTGCTTTGGGACATCCCACTGTTCAAGATTAAGGAGGCGCTGTGTCTGTCGATGAACTAAGGAGAAAATAGGATTTTTGTACTCACCGTAAAATCCATTTTTCTGTGTTCATCGACGGACACAGCACCCACCCCTCTATGTATTTTTTATACTTCTAATACTGCTTGCTACTAAACTGAGTACCTGAAGCAGGGAGGGGGTTATATAGGGCCTGAGGACGGCCCATGGGGCGTAGCCAAGTTTTATGTTCTGCCTAGTCCTACTCCTGCAAATGGATTTCACGGTGAGTACAAAATTCCTATTTTTTCTGTATTGGGCACCTCCCAACCTGTCCACAAGTTTGTCAACCTGCGGCACCGGGTATGCATCAAACTTAGACACGTTCTTCAGTTTACTGAAATCGTTACAGAACCTGATAGTGCCATCGGGCTTTGTGACCAGCACTATAGTGCTGAACCAGGTGCTGTGGGACTCCTCTATCACGTCTAACTCCAACATGCTTTTTATTTCCCTCTCCATTGCCTCCCATCTAGCCTCAGGTATTCGGTAGGGTTTTACATTTATGCAGACCCCTGGTTCCGTAATTATTTCATGTTGTAGTTGTACGGTGGTCAGTCTGGGTACGGAAGAGCAAAACATAAAATTGTATCATACTTACCGTAATTTTCTTTTCCTGGTGTCTATCCATGGCATCATACCTGTGACAAGCTCCGCCTTAGCTCTTCCCTCAGGACCAGTGAATATTATAAAAGAAAAGGGCTAGTGCCCTCCCAGCATTCTACATAATATAGCATACTGAGGGTTGGATTTTATGCTGCCATGGATAGGCACCAGGAAAAGAAAATTACAGTAAGTATGATACAATTTTCTGTTTTCCTGGTGCCTGCATGGCAGCATACCCGTGACAAAATAACTAGCTGAATGGGTGGGATGATACGTAGTAAAATATTTATTTGAGAAAAGAATTCGACATAGGCAAATACTGGCCTGGTTAGTCTGTGTGCCAGTTTCTACAGATGAGAAAGCTGCCGGGTCTACTCTGTAATGTCTCATTAGTGCATGTTAAGATGATCATAATGCTACCCTTTAGATTGTTTTGATAGATTGGTCTGCTCTGACTGTCCAAGAAGCAGAAAACAAGTGGGTGGCATACAGCCCAATTGAAGAGGGATTCTAGGCCCCCAAACCTGTACACCTTCTTAAACAATTTGATTATCCATGGAACTATTGTACTGGAGCAGGGATCTGCAATCTATCCACAGCTGCTGCAGAACCACATGTCCCATGAGGTATTGAAAAGATCTGATATTTACAGACATGACTAAGCATGATGGATACTGTAGTTCCGGAATGGTCGGAGGGCCACATTCCAGAGGCCTCCGTTCCAAATGATGCTTCTCTGCCCATTTTCTTTTTTGGAGTATTACAAATAGGATAGATGAAAAGTCTGAAGGGAGTTGTGGCTTGAAACAGTGTCTTAGTACAAAAGTAATGTTGTCTTCGTGAAGATCGAATTTTGGATCTGAAAAGATCGGCAGGGCCCAAGGCTTGGAGATAGTAGAGGAAGAGGAAAATTTAAGGATGAATCCATGTACCATTCTAAATCCAATTTTATCCAAGCGCAAAAAGAAAATAATATTATTGTCTTCTAATCCCAGAGCCTGAAACTCTGATATTCCCCAGCCCGATGCTATCGCCACAAAGACAAATAGTTTCCAAGTGAGATTCCATAAGGATGCTGAATCAGATGGGGCAGAAGGCTGTTTGGATAAGGGTTCCAGAGTGATAAAGAAGTCCCAAGTGGGAAAGATTTGTTTTAACAGGTGGGCCTATCTTCTTGACTGCCTTGAAGAAATTGATTTTTAAAGTATTTTTGGTCCATGTCTTGTTGTCATAGCTGAGATTGCCACCAGCTGTACCCTTAGGATGCTTAATCCTGTTCCTAAGTCATGGTCTGCTTGCAGGAAGTAAAGGAGTTGGGAGGAAGAGGGTACATAAGGATTGAGGCTTGAGGAAGTTTTGCTGTTAGCGAAAGATCTAAACTTATTCCAAACTTTGTCATTCGTATTGTTTGTTGAAGGCTCCTGTGCTTTGAGCAGAGTTGAAACAACTCTAAAGGAACCTCCTAATGATTAAAGACTCTGTTTTAAGATCCTAATGTGAAGGCTCAATCTGTGAGGATTATGATGGGTGTGATGCCTTGAGCCAGAAGAAAGGGTATCAGAGGAATATTAACTGGAGGCCCTACGGAATAATGGGTTTTCCTGCAAATATGGCAGGGCTGTTCTCACCGTTATTGTTGATATTGCAAGTCTCAAGAGAATTTGAGGTAGGAGTAAATTAGATTGCATGCCCAAGGATTTGACAGGGTATTTATTACTTCTGCCCAAGGGTGAGGTAGATGTGAAATAAATCTCTGCAGTTTGGTATTGCTTGCTGTAGCAAAAGGATGCAGTTTGGGAAAAACCCACTGGCCCACAATCCAACCGAATGACTTCAGTTGTAGGGACGATCCATTGGGGTCCAAGAATCCTTGGGATACGTGATTGGCCTCTGTATTCTAAGTGGGCTGGAAGATAAACTACTCTTAGGTCCTTCGGATTCCCCTCTCCCCAAATGAAGATGGGTTCCACTTCCTTCAGGAACTGTTGTGGGTTCCGCCTTGGTGATGTATGTATAATATTGCGGCTCCATTGTCTATCCAAATCAGAACTGATTTGTGCTTGATCTGGGAGAGCAATGCTGCCAATGCGAGATAAGTCGCCTGGATTTCCAGGATATTTGTGATGATGTCTGCCGTATTAAATGCCCATCTCTCTTGAACCAACGTCTGGCTGCAATGTGCCTCCTAGCCTATTGCATTGGCTCCTGTGGTAACTGTAGCCCAATAGACATGTCCTAATGGATGTGGCTGTTCAAGCATCTCCCTCTTTGTCCACTAGTGCAGACCCCTGTGAATCAAACCTGTTTGATATATGGACTGGGATAAGTGGTTTGCCCTATTGCTTCAGGAATGCTAGATAAAGGTGCCTGAGGTATCCATGTGTCCATGGGACCCAGGGCCGGTGCAAGGATTTTTGACTACACAGGCGAAGGTGCATTTTGGTGCCCCCCCTCCCCCAGATACATCCTCCCGCTCCACCCCTCATATTCCATACACTTTATTTGTACTCCAATAAGCTATATTAAGGATAACTGAGCACTCTGATGTAAAAGGGACTGCTGGGGACTCTGATATAAGGGGTCTCTGGTCACCATAACCCCCTACCTACACAAGATTTCACAGAGCTCCCTGTTACATCACAGTCCCCAAAGACTGCAGACATGACACAAGAGACAATCAGAGACTGCATACATAGCACAAGGGATGGTCAGAGACTGAGGGCATGCATGGCACAACAGACAGTCAGAGACTGCGGGCATGGCACAACAGATGGTCAGATACTGAAGGCATGGCACAACATATGGTCAGAGACTGCGGGCATGGCACAACAGATGGTCAGAGACTGCGGGCATGGCACAACAGATGGTCAGAGACTGCGGGCATGGCACAACAGATGGTCAGATACTGCGGTGATGGCACAACAGATGGTCAGAGACTGCGGGCATGGCACAACAGACGGTCAGAGACTGCGGGCATGGCACAACAGATGGTCAAATTGTGGACATTGCACAAGAGATTGTCAGAGACAGACTGCGGGCATGATGATGATGTCACTTGCCTTGGGATTGTCACTCAGACCGCATACACAGGGGCACATGGGATTGTCAGCGCGCATACGGCAGGGGCAGTGGCAGGGCACATGGATGGATGGGAATAATTTGTCAGAGTGAGACTTTGGTCTTTGGGCATGATAGCACATGGGCACTTAGGCAGCGCAGCAGCAGGGCTGGTACAACAATAAAAATACAGCTTGCTAAGTTCTTGCCCTACCTTTACCATAGAAGATGGATGGGATGATCATGGTGCTGACTGTACTGTCTGTGTACACGCGCTCCTCCTGGGCCTACTGCTGGTCTTGGCCCCTCCCCCTTGGCCTTGTGTGACTCGGCTCCTCCAGGCAGGCTCCCTGTCTTCTCAGACTGCAGTGACAGGGAGAAGAATGCACAAATGCAGGAAATTGTGAGTGACTCTCAGCGGCCACAGCCAGGGCAGGAAGGTAGGAGGATTTGTTTACTCACCAGGTGCCGCTCCAGTGATGAGCTATTGGATCCTCGCCTTGGCTGAGTCTGCTTCAGGATCAGGACCACCAGGGCGGGGCTGAGGGGAGGGAGAAGCAGAGAGGCGGGGCGATCATCGCCATGGGGCGGCCGCGGCTGTGTTGTTGTCAGTCTTTCTCTGCGCTCTAGCTGGCAGAGGAAGAGACTGACATGTAGGCAGGGCCGGCCCAGACACTGTGACCAGAGGCGGGAAGAGCCGACTAGCGAGGTTAACAGTGCCCGGCCAGGGCTGTGCAACCTCTGCCTGTGCCGCCTATCTCTCTGTTCGTCGGTGACTGTGCAGTAGTAGAGGTGTGTGCGGCAGCGTGTGAGGACATGCCAAGCGGCCAGCGCCAATAAGGACCTGGGGAACCGCTGGCTTTGGCGCCCCCCCTCCTCTGGCGCCCACAGGCGGCTGCCTTGCCTGCCTTATGGTGGCGCCGGCCCTGATGGGACCACCTGGATACAGGAAGACCATAACATAAACCCTATTAAGTTGAGTTAGCTCAAGGCTGTTAGGTAGGACCATGTCCTCATTCTCCTTATTTTCTCAATGATCGCCCACAGCTTCTGAGATGGTAGGGACACCGTCCCATTTGCAGTATTGAGTAAGGCATCTTTTTTTTTTTTTTTTAAAGGGTACATTTTTATTTAGATTCAACAAGATACATTCAACAGGGATCTACCAAGAGCAATGGTCATATACAATTATACATATCATATCTGTAATTGTAGCAGAAGTCACAAACACATGTGAACAGAGATTGTATCTTCAAATGTGGAAGTTAAATAAACATAATAAAACAAACAATATAACAATTGCAAAACTTGTGTCTCTCCATAATCATTACAGTATAAACACTCACCCTCTCCTCCCCCCCCCTCCCCCTTGTACCTCCCATTGCTGTCCCCCATCCACATCCCCTCCATCTCCACTACCTTATACCCTAGTTTACACCTCTATACTACCGGATACTGGTTTTATCCATCCATCCCATACCCTTTCGAATGTCTTCGGACATCTTCTGGCCATATTTGTGAGCTTATACATGGGTAACACTCTATTCACCAAATCTATCCATGCCTGAAGAGTTTGAGGAACCATTTCCTTCCATTCAAGGGCTATCGCTTTCTTAGCATAAAAGAAGACTGTTTTTAATAGAATTTTTTGTGAATGAGATACAGTGCCTTGCGAAAGTGTTCGGCCCCCTTTGAACTTTGCGACCTTTTGCCACATTTCAGGCTTCAAACATAAAGATATAAAAGTGTAATTTTTTGTGAAGAATCAACAACAATTGGGACACAATCATGAAGTGGAACAAAATTTATTGGATATTTCAAACTTTTTTAACAAATAAAAAACGGAAAAATTGGGCGTGCAAAATTATTCAGCCCCCTTAAGTTAATTGAATTCCCCCGACTTATTAAAACGTGCGGGTTAAAAAGGCAAAAAATAAACAATTTTTTCAAACTTTATAGGTTATTTAAAACAAGGTGAAGTACTAACACAGGGTTAACAACAACTAAGAAGTGTTTTTTAATGTGAAAATATAGAAATACAAACTTCGGACTTTACACCGTTTTCCAGCGTTTCAAGTTTCCCCCGGCTTGTGAAAGCGTTCCGTGACATAGAGTAAGTGTTTTTTAAGATAATTTTTGTCAGAAGAAAATACGATTCTTTCGCTATCGGGAACTTACCTTCCTTTACCAAGGAGTTTGAGAAGTCCGTACCTATCTAAACCACTTATCTCACAATGGGTA
>BLSH010011268.1:692621-708814 GCA_018402905.1 Glandirana rugosa
CTCGTAGTGCTTCTTGTTCCTTGTGTGGTCCGTCCAGGCTCTATGACAACACCTCTTCAAATTTCGACCTAAACCTATGTTTTTCTAAAGGGTTCGAAATTTGTAAGGTTCCTCGTGACACGTTCGCTATTATAACTTTACCTTCCTCATAGTCTGGTGACGTTTAGATGGTTCTGGACCGGCAGGAAGATTTGAAAGTCGAGTATGTTCCTCTTCTGACTAGTCTCTAAACAGTATCTCGGACCTGCCTGGTGTGTTCCTTGTTCTTCGTGATGCTCTCTGCGCTTTAAACGGACCTCTGAGACTATCACAGTGCAGGTGCATTTATACGGAGACTTAATTACACACAGGTGGATTCTATTTATCATCATTTATCATTGAGGTCAACATTAGATTATTCAGAGATCCTCACTGAACTTCTGGAGAGAGTTTGCTGCACTGAAAGTAAAGGGGCTGAATAATTTTGCACGCCCAATTTTTCCGTTTTTTATTTGTTAAAAAAGTTTGAAATATCCAATAAATTTCGTTCCACTTCATGATTGTGTCCCACTTGTTGTTGATTCTTCACAAAAAATTACAGTTTTATATCTTTATATTTGAAGCCTGAAATGTGGCAAAAGGTCGCAAAGTTCAAAGGGGGCCGAATACTTTCGCAAGGCACTGTATGTCCCCTTCGTCTACAGCTCCTAGTAAGCATCTGGCTGGGGAATATATATTAGGCAAGGACAGTCTTTCTTCCAGAAATTTCAGAATGGCCTTCCAAAACTGTTCCATCATGGGACACAACCAGACCATATGGAAGAAGTCACCCTCCGCCACCCTGCACCTAGTGCATTCCGGGGACGTCCCTCTTCCCATTTTATAAAGACTTACAGGAGTATAGTAAATTCAGTGAAAATAATTAAATTGTACTATTCTGTTTCTTGCTGAGATAACAGATGGAACCAAAGAGCCCACCACCTCAGACCACGTTTCATCCGTGAGGGAAGGTATGTATGCCTTCCATTGTGCAGCCACCCGTTCCATCCTGGGGGAAGAAGATGTGAGCAAAGCTAAATAATTATCTGGATATCAGTTTTAGGTGGTCGTTCTCAAACAACATTCTTTCTAGACCAGAAGGAGAAAGTGTCACCTCCCCTGTTCCATACTGTGCCGCCACTGCATGCCGCAGCTGCAGGTAGCAAAGGTTTTGGGAATCTTATATTCTATTTGCAAGTCTTTGAATGATCTAAAGGCCCCATCCTTGAATAGTTGGTGAGCGTAAGTAACCCCAAACCTAGCCCAGCATACACCATCAGGGATCTTATAAATTTGTGTCAGCTGAGGATTATGTCACAAGGGGGCATTTGGAGATCCAGTCAAACTAGAGCCTCCCATCCTAGTGTTACACATATGAAACAGTTTATATGACAATTTTAGAAACCCAGCTCCCTGTGTGGGGTAGGGTCCATTCCTATACAGCACGTTGATAAGAGCTTCATATGAATGGACCTGGGCTGCCTGTGTTGCCACCGAGGCTATATTCAGGTTCGGGAAAAACCACCAGTGTATATGTGTCAGTTGTGCCGCCCAATAGTAACATTGTAAGTTGGGTAGCGCCAGTCCTCCTGCCTGAACCAGAAAGAATGATGTAGTCAAGGATACCCTGGCCGGCTTGGAGTCCCATAGGAATGACGCTAAAATAGAATTAATATCATTGAATAACTTTTTAGGGATATAAATAGGTGTGTGCCATAATAGATACAAAAATCTGGGCAAATAAATCATTTTAAACACATTGATGCGTCCTAGAAGATTTAGCGGGAGTTTGGACCAGGCTTGTAAGTTCTCCTTTGGATCCATATTGTTCTCTATGTATGTGCTTAACGGTAGTTGTATCTCCACCCCCAAATATCGGAAGCGAGATACCACTATTAGAGGGGCATTCTGAGGCAATCTCACCACAGCATTAGAATCCACTGGGAAGATCACCGATTTGCTCCAATTAACTTTAAACCCGGAGTAGTTACCAAAATTTAATATCCTGTCCAGGGCTACAGACAACGATCCCTCTGCATCTGCCAGATACAGAAGCATATTGTCCGCATGTAAAGATGTCTTTTCCTCCAGATCATTTGCCATGCACCCCTTAATCTCCCCATCCGCTCTCAACAGGGCTGCCAGTGGTTCAATGGCAAGGGTGAACAGCAGGGGCGACAAAGAGCACTCCTGCCTGGTCCCTCTATTTACTTCAAACGGGTCCGTGATCCTATTGTTTACTCTAAGACGGGCCATCAGTTTATCATATAGAAGCCTTACCCATGCTATACATTTGGGTCCAATTCCCAGCCTCCCAAGGACTGCTAATAAGTAGGGCCATTCTATGGAGTCAAATGCCTTATGGGTGTCAAGTGACACCACCACCCTAGTATCAGGCGTGGGCCCCGTTGACTGCAGAATAGTAAAAAAGTGGCGCAAATTTATAGCTGTTGATCGCATGGGAATAAACCTGGTTTGATCAGGATGAATGGCAATATTGATTACTTTATTTAATTGTTTAGCTAGTAATTTGGCTAAAACTTTTGCGTCCACATTAATCAAAGATATAGGCCTATACGACTCACAGAGATCATGGTCCTTGTGTTGCTTAGGGATTAAGACAATAAGCACCTCCTGCAGGGACTCTGGAAGTATTCCCGCATCTAGGGCCTCCCTGTACACCTCAATCAATTTAGGGGCAAGACTTTCACTGTACGTAGTATACTATTCAGTCGGGTAACCATCCAGCCCAGGTGTTTTTTTTTTTTTTTTTTTTTTTATGTAATCTTTAAGGAAATTTCAGTACAAATAAAAGAAATATATTGAAAATGTGCAGAAGAAAATCCAATACAAAATGTTGACATTCAATAGAAATGGGGGAGCGGGGAAGGGGGAAAGGATCCTGAGGAAATAGCCCATCACTACACAAATTTGCAAACGTTACCATGGTTCTGGGCTCCAGGGTTTGCTCTTGGCAGATTTTCCCCAGGAGGGACGCCCGCCCCAGACATTCGGTCCCTACGGACCGGGCGATCCCTCATGAGGGCAATGATTGATTATCCATCAATCCCTGCGCCTAGTATGTGCCCTCTAAAAAGTACAATTAGACCGGGCTATATATTAAGAATAGCCTAGATCAGGTTCTTGCAATAGTACCAAATTTATCATGGCGAATGTATTAAACAACATCTGTCACACGGGGTCTGTTACTCCCCCCAGTCAGTCCCACACTGCCGTCCCATTCCAAGGTCTATATTTATTCCAGCTTTTCTCGCAAACTGGGGGTCAGCCAATGCCAGTAGGGCCAAGTCCAGGCTGGAAGCCATTGGGGCCGAGTCAGAGATGTAATCCCACCAGGACGCCCATGTATCGTTAAAGCGTTTTAGAGTGCCTCTACAAGTGGCCACCCATTCCTCCGCCACCATAATCTCCCCCACCTTCCCAATCCACTCCGACTCTGTCGGGGTTCGATTGCTCTTCCAATACACCGGGATAAGGCGTTTGGCGGCGTTAAGAAGGTGGGGGAGAGCGCTCCTCCTGTATGCAGCTATGGAGGAAGCCGGGAGGTGTAGTAGGAAATGTTTAGGGGAGTCAGGCAGCCCCAGGCCATCCGACACATGCTTCCTGACAGTCTGCCAAAAGGGCCGTAGGACGGGACACTCCCACCAAATGTGCAGGAGCGTCCCCTCCATTCCACAGCCACGCCAGCAGAGCCTTGACGCAGAGGGGTAATACTTTGCCAATACCGTCGGCACTCTATACCATCGGGTTAAAAAGTTTGTAGCTGTTTTCTTGTGCCTTAGACTCTACCAAGCCAGCATGCGTCAGATGGTAGAGGTGCCTAATCTGCTCATCTCTGAACTTGCATTGTAGATCCCACTCCTTTATAAAGTGCGGTTCGCTGTGTGGCCTAGCTCCCTCGAGAAGCTTATACAGCACCGAAATCATGTGGGGCGGTGGATCCTGCTCTGCCCACAGACTTTCAAAGTCCGTGAGGGTGGACCTGACCGGCGACCCATGATGCCTTGAAGCTAAAAAATTGGTTAGTTGGCGGTGTCTCCAGAAATCAAACGGGAAACTCCCAAACCGTTCTCTCAAAGTTGATAGCGGTAGCATAGTGTGTCCCTGCATGAAACGTGCCAGACTGAGGGTACCGTCTGTCACCCAGGACCCCATGGCAGCTAACTGTTCTCCTGGAGGGAACCACGGAAATCCACACACCGATACCAGTGGTGGGGTGCAAGGTGCCAGCGAAAGGCTCATATTCAGTCTATCCCACGTTTTAAGAGCGTGGGTTGTTAGTGGAGACGCCCAATCAGAGAGGCTTCTTTTGTTCCCGGGCACCCAAGGGGCATATGCTAGGTTACTGCCTGCTATTACCTTTTCCATCTGTACCCACAACTTGGCTGTTGTGTGGAACCTCCAATTAAGGATCCTTTGTGGTGCTATCGCTTTATAATATTGGGTATTCCAAGTCCCCCAGCCTTCTTGGGTCTCTGCAGCACCACCATGGCTATCCTAGGTCTCTTGTTTCTCCACACAAACTTAATGAACATACTACGGAGTTCCCTAAAAAAGCGGTTCGGCAATGGGATAGGCAACATCTGTAGCAGAAATAGTATTTGTGGCAAGGTCATCTTAAGAATATTCGTGCGACCCACCCAAGTGAACGTGTCCCTATCCCACAAACGCAAATCTTGGTCAATCTGTCTGAGCATAGGGTCATAATTAGAGGTATAAAGGTTAGCTAAGTTACTTGTTAAACGAATACCCAGGTGTTTTAGGGAGGAGGTCGCCCATGTAAATGGAAAATTGCCTTGCAGGGAAGCAACTAGACTTGATGGTGCAATGATAGGTAGGATCTCTGATTTAGAATAGTTTATTTGAAAATTAGAGACCTGGCTATAGGAGGCCAATTCCCCCATCAGATTAGGCAGGGAGACTATGGGGTCTACCATGTGAAACAAAATATCATCCGCATAAGCGGACAGTTTATGCTCCGTGCTCCCCACCCTGACCCCCTTGATGCTCGGGTTCGCCCGTATTCTCCTGAGCAATGGTTCCAGAACCAGGGCGAACAGCAGTGGAGACAGACGACAGCCCTGCCTTGTGCCGTTCCGGATGGGGAATGCCGGTGATAACCCCCCGTTGACCTTTACCTGTGCGGTCGGGGATGTATAGAGCCCCATTATCCATCTCATCATGTGCGGACCCAACCCCATCCTCTCCAAGACCGCTCTGAGGAAGTCCCAGTCCACGCGATCGAATGCCTTCTCGGCGTCTGTAGAGATAATCAAGTACGGAGGTATCCGATCGCGTGTGCTGGCCCAATGAATTAGGTGTAAGGCCCTATTAGAGTTGTCCCATGCTTCCCTGGTGCTAATAAAACCCGTTTGGTCGGGGTGGATAACGTCTATGAGCAAATGTTGAAGTCTGCATGCAATGATCTTGCTAAATATCTTTAGGTCTGTGTTCAGCAGGGATATTGGCGATAACTCTGGGGGAGAGTGTGGTCCTTGCCTTCGTTAGGGAGGACTGATATGTGGGCCCATAGGGCGTATGGGTAGAAATTTCCGTCTGTGGCCAAGCCATTGAAAAAGGAGCACATGTAGGGTTGGAGCTGTGTAAAAAAAAATTTCGTAATACGCCTTCGTCAGGCCGTCAGGTCCCGGGCTCTTTCTGGGTGGGAGGGACCGTATCGTGGCCAGTAATTCCGAGGGTGAGATGGGAAGTTCCAGGTCTGCTTTTTGTTCAGGTGACAGTGTATGGTATCCGGCGCTAGAAAGGTATGTCGCTGTGTGCTCGCGCCACCGTGCCGTTTCCATTGGGGTGGAATTTGCATGTAGGTCATGCAGTGTCGCATAATAGTCACAGAAAAGCGACGCTATCTTCGACGTGTGTTGGGTCATGTCTCCACTGGGTAAACGTAGTTTGTGGACGTGCATGGCAGTTTGACGTTTGCGCAGTGCCCTGGCCAGCATTCTACCACATTTGTTGCCGTGCTCGTAATATTTGAGCCTCGCAACGTAACCGTTTGTTTATACTTCTGTCTAGCATTTTAGAAAACAGTGCGCGCAGCTCAGCAAGGCGTGAAAGCGTTGCCGAGTCCGCCGTCTGTCTGTGCTGTATTTCAGCTCTCTGCAGTTCAGCCAGGACCCTATTGAAGTCAGCCTGCCTTTCTTTTTTTATTTTGGAGCCCCACATGATTAGGGCGCCCCTAGTTACCGCTTTGTGGCTTCCCATACAGTGCTCTCATTCATTTCCCCACCGCTATTGTCCTCAAAGTAATGGGTCAGAGTCTCCTCAATCCCGGCCCCACCCACGGGTCGTCTAATAGGTTTTTGTTTAGCCTCCAGAGCCAAGCTCTGCTCTGTCCGGCTGGTAGGGTGATTGAGAGCGTGATTGGTGCATGATCAGATATAGTGATCTGCACGATAGTAGAGCCCTCGAGCAAATCAAGGGAGCCCTGATCGATAAATAGGAGGTTGATGCGTGTATAGACTCCATGCACACTGGAATAGTAGCTAAAATCCTCCTCGGAGGCGTGTAGGGCGCGCCAGCAATCTACCAAAGTGTGGGACTACAAAGTCCTACGAAAGTGGCGTAGGAAGGCAAAGGAGTGTGTCGAGCGTCCTGTCAAAGCATCCAAGATAGGGTCAGGGCATACATTAAAGTCTCCCCCTAGTATCAGACGGCCTTCTCTAAAGCTTGTTAATTCTTCCAGGGTTTTATCAATAAAAGTGAGTTGGTGCGTATTAGGGGCATACAGTGTGGCAAACGTATACATCTGTCCCGCTAACGTACCCTTGAGGAACACATACCTCCCTTGCTCGTCTACCTTATGGCCATTAGGAACGAATGGACATGTCTTGTGGATCGCTATGACCGTTCCTCTGGACTTAGGTCCAGGAGAATTGCTCAGGAACCACTGGGGAAATATGTGGGTGGGGAGTCTAGGTGCCGATGACTCAGTAAAGTGTGTCTCCTGGAGAAACACCACCTGCGCCTTCAGGCGTTTCAGTTCTAGCCATAATCTATTGTGTTTGTGTGGAGAACAGAGACCTCTTACATTATATGATATTACCTTAATCTATGCCATGTAGTTGCTCAATGCGTGGGCCCCGACAAGTTCCAGGAGGGAACCAGACCCCGTGTGAACAGCTGAAGAACCATGATATAGGAAAAGAACAGAAAACCTTAAGTACAACAAGAAAATAAGGGTGAGAGGGGTAAGGTAGGGTGTGAGCCAAATAAACGGTGAACATAAACTGTGAGCGGCGGTAATATCTGCCGCCCGCGGGCCCAGGAGCCCCCGTTGCCCGAATCAACTGCATGCTCCGGGCCAGCGTCCCCCCCCCCCCCTCCCCCCCGGTGAGGGGAAGCCCCTGTCCCAGAGCATGTTGCCCTGAGCGGTGCCTTTGCCATTGTAAGGCTTTCCTAGGGGGGAACGTGACTAAACATAAACCACACTGGGTAGTCAGCCCCTCACTCTTTAACACTCTGAAATTGTTTGGGGTAAAGAGTACCATCAAAACTCCTGCAAATACTATAGCTCTGCTATGTGCTTTTGCCCTTATTATATGTTTGGATGCGATCTCCGGGGCTATTCGTCAATATCCAAGAAACAGGTAACCGTAACAAAAAACTGCAGCCCCAGAGATGCGTGCCCATCCAGCACCTTCAACGGTCACAGCATTGCTACGCACCGTGTCTCTTATAATAGGATTCACGGCCTTCAAGCTTTAAGCATCCCAACTTCCCCCAGCCTCTGGTCGGGGGGAAATGTCACGATCAGCGCACCTTTTCCCTCTGGATCTTCTTTTGGGCCTAGCGGGAAGCCAGACTTGAGCAGCGGGAATCGGCATAGCCTCTGTGGCCAGACCCATTTGTGGAAGAAAGTGGGGAAGATCATCCTTGGTGCGTAGCGTGGCAGTCTTTCCATTCCTGTCCGCTTGCAGTTGGAAAGGGAAACCCCATCGATAAGTGATGCCTGCCGTTTTCAGCGCTGCCAGGAGGGGGCAAACCGCCCTGCGCTGCATTAGCGTAGGGCATGACAAGTCCGGGTAGAAGGAGAGGTGCGCACCGTCAAAGTAAAAAAAGGGGCGTTTGTGCATTCGTTGCAGTATTTGCTCTTTGACTGTATAGTCTGCAGTTTACAGATAATGTCCCAGGGATTATCCACATCTTGGGAAGGCGGTCTTAGGGCCCTATGAGCTCTGTCTATTTCAATGCACATGTCAGGGGGTGCACCCAGGATTTCTTTAAAGATGCCTTGAAGTGTGGGGACAATGTCTTTAGCCACTGTGGCTTCTTGTAGTCCCTTTATGCGTATATTATATCTGCGACTGCGATTTTCGTAGTCGTCAAGTTGGTTTATCAGTGCTTCGATCCTTTGGTCTTGCGTAGTGCACCTGTCCGCCAGGTGAGCAATAGATGGCAATGAATCGTCCACCCTCTGTTCTAAGGTCTCCATTCTGGTGCCCAGATGATTAGTATCTGCTTTAAGTTGTGCAATGTCCTGCTGCAGGGCTTTCTCTACCCTGCTAGCGAACATTTCCAAGTCCTCTTTGGTGGGGAGAGCCCAAATATGCTTCCTGAGGTCCTGGTCTCCCTGTAGATCAAAGATATCTGACCCTAGGTCCTGCGAAATACTGGACCCTGGGGATGCAGGGGGAGCCATGGTGCTTGCCAGCTTGGGTGACGCTATCAGCGATGCTTTAAGCTGTGTGGCAGGGTGCTCTGCTGCTGATACAGTCTCTCCGTGCTTTTTGTTCCTGTTTGTCGTCATCTTGGGCCCGTCCCTCTACAGCTCCCCAGGGCCAAAGTAGTTGTTGATGGGTCCCTGACTCAGTTTTGTGGAGTTGTGTGGTTGTGACTGCGCCCTGCGGCGCTGGAACGTCACTTCTTCTATAGTAAGGTGGCTGTGTCCCCAACATGCTAATGGTATTGGCAGTCAATGAGGGGCCTATGCTAGATGGTTCAGGCTCTCATTTCCAGTTGTGCTCCTCTAGGGCTCGAGCGGCCCAGAAGTTGTGGCTGCACCGACTCCGGAGTGGGTGTTGTGTGGTGCGGCAAGGTCTCCAATCCCCGCCTCCTCTCTGTGTACAGTCATTGGTGACAATAGGCCACAGAAGCCTCCACCTCAAGTTGGCCTCCACCGCCCGTTCCGGGTGTGTTACTCCGCTCCGTGGGGGGAGTTTTTGGGCTGATGCCTGCCAGTCCTTAGCTCACTAATGTCCTACAGGTCCCCAGGAGCCGATTACGAGCCTTAGGCCTTCTGTGCTGCGTGGCTCACACCGGAACCAGTAGGCCCCAGAAGCCGCGGTCTCAATTTTCTGCCCACCGCGGACCGCCACCCCCAATTCTCTCCAGAAAGGGATCGTTGGGCAGCTGGGAGGACGGGTAGACGGGTGTCAGCAAGGATGTCTCTCACCCGTGTCTCCGGTGTCCGGATTCCTCCTGATGGTGTGAGTCGGCCTGGAGCTCTCTCTCAACACGCCCGAGCGCATCTACGTCCAGACCACGCCCCCCCAGCCCAGATGTTTTATTCAGAGTAAGAGCGTGCATTGCAGACATAATCTCATCCAATGTAAAGGGTCGATCTAGCTCCTCCACCGCCTCTCTAGACAATCCCATAAGAGGTATAGGGGCCAGAAAATCACAGACCTCTTCCTCTCCATAGTCCACCCTAGATGTGTATAGGTCAGCATAAAAGTCAACGAACACCTTAGTAATATCATCTTGTGTGGTGCATAAGACCTGTTGCTTATTATATATGCGGGGTATGGAGATTGGAGACTCATGGGAGTGGGCCAGGTATGCTAGCAATTTACGATATTTATCGCCAAACTCAAAGATACATCGTGTTTGGTAGAGGAGCTTTTTTTGGGTCTTTTCAACCAGCACTAAATCCAATTGGCGCATGCTATCCCTCCAATTTCTATGGGTCTGTGGGTTAGGGTTTTTTAAATATTCCACCTCTACATCTGTAGCCTTTTGCTCAGAATCATGAACCTTCCACTCTCTATCAGATCTCAACTGTTTAACCCCATCTGCAATAGACCCCATCATAGAAGCTTTGAATGCATCCCAGGTAATCCCTTTTGGTACTTCTTCCCTATTTTCCAACCAGAAATTGGCCATAGAGGTCGCTGTGGCCCGCTCAAAATACTCTTCCTTCAGCCACAGAGGACAGTGGCTAATGTGAGCATCAAGGGGGAGTGGTCCGAAATGGATCTTGGCAAATAACGGATATCTATAACCTTTGGCAGCAAGTCCCCTGGACATAAAACACATATCCAATCTGGACAAAGTGTCAAAGGAAGCCGAATAGCAAGAATACACTCTGATGTCAGGGTGTTTCCACCGCCATACCTCCACCAAATCGTATTGTTGGACACATGCCTCCAGTGGAGAGCGCCCCCTCAAGTTTGCCCTTTGGCGATCCATTTTGTTGGATAATACAGCATTCAGGTCTCCCACTACCTTCTGCGTCTGAAGCACCTTACCCATCAGTGTTTCCCACATATTAACCGTAAAAGGAGAAGGGATATACACAGCAACAAATGTATAAGGAGCATTGTCAATTAATAACACCACAATCACAAACCTTCCAAAAGGGTCTGTGACCACCGTTTTAGGGGTACATAAAAGTGATTTAGTTATCAGGACCGAGACACCTATGGCATAATTTGAGTACGTAGAGTGATAAGCATATCGAGTGAATGCCCTCTGGAGCCATAGTCCTGGAGCCAGTTAAATGGGATTCCTGTAAGAATATGATTTGGGTTTTGTGTTTATGGATATAATTAAGTACCAAGGCCCTTTTGACCTTGGAGTTAAGTCCCCACACTTTTCATGATAATAGTTTAAGTGAAGACATGGTTGCTGTCAATGTCATGCATGCGGACAGGATAGTTCAGTTCCCCCAAGTGGAGGGACGCAGACCGACGGGTAGAGGCACATTGAGGGGGGACAGCCACATCAACCATGTACAGCATCCAGAGGGTATCAGTGCCAATCTCACAGCCACCACCGGGGGGAGCAAAAGCAGTACATTTGGAGACAGAGCAAGCAAAGTTCAAACCATTGAAAGAATAGAGAACAAACAGTCTAGAATGTAGAAACAAGACCCCAACCCCCCCCCACCTTGCCCATAGTCCCAAACATACTTTGGGCCTTAGCCCCAAACAGTGAAACCATACAATCACCCTAGAGGGGGCTCGCTTCCCAGTCCAGCCGGATAGGGAAACCCAGGGTGCGTATTTGGCATCCATAGAGCTCTGGGTGCACCGAGCTGGCAGCAAAATATGTTATACAGCCAAAGACAGCTTGTGTCAGTAAGGATCTCCGGACAGTACAAGGCAAATTTCGAAGCATACAAGTTGCATAATATATCCAGGCTTAAATGTGTCCCTCCTTGCTCTATTAACACCAGGACCTTCCACGGTGATCATCATGCAATCAGTTACTGATCAGCGACTCCAGCCAGTTGTTCACTTCTCTTGGAGAGATGAAGAATTGTGCTTGGCCTTTATGTACCACTCTGAGCTTTGCGGGATAAAGCATGTTATATGGTAAGCTTTTCTCCCTCAGCCATTGCTTTATGCTCTGAAAAGCTGCACGCTGTTTTTGCGTGGCAGCCAAGAAGTCTGAGAAGATGGATAGTTTGTGATTATTCTAAAGTATATCATGCATATTGTGGGCTTTCTGCAGGATTGTCTCCTTGTCCCGGAAGTACAGGAAGCGAGCCAACATAGGCCTGGGGTATCTGCTCGACGGGGGAGCCCTCAATGGGACCCTATGGGCTTTCTCAATGGCAAATAAATGAGAGAAGCAATCCTCACCAAAAGTTTGCTTGAGCCAGTGGAGTAAGAATTCCTCTGGGCGTTTACCTTCTGTCCCCTCATGGAACCCTAAAAAGGGGAGATTGTTCCGGCACAGCCAGTCCTCGATATCCCCCAATTTGGCCTCCTGGGACTTGTGGTCCGCCGTTACATCTCTAACTTGTGCCATTAATGGGTAATATCATCTTCCACAGTGCTAATGCATTGTTCAGCATTGACCACTCTGTGTCTAATCTTGTGTACGTCATCTTTTAGCAGTGCAAAATTCACCCTGATGGTTTCAATTTGCGACGTGAGTGCAGCGTGGCAGTTTTTAATGGTCTCCAGTATATGTCACAAAGAAGGTTCTCCTACCTGTGGACCGGAGCCTCCCTCCCCCGAATCAGAAGAGGGAGAGGGCAGGGGAATCCCCAGTGGGTCGGTGGGCTCCAGCCAGTCTCTTTCCCCCTCAGTCCACAGGTCTTCCTTAGGAGCGCGCGGTTGCATTGCCTTGGTTCGGGCGTCATCTTGGGTCACCGCATGGACAAATCTAGCCAGCTTCTCTGCGGATGTAGCATCTGGCCCTGGCCCATATTTCACCATCTCTCTGTTCCTGAGGCAACCCCCGAGCGAGCCAGGTAGGTATCAAAGCAGAAAGGCAAGCTGAAGGCCGTTCAGGATAATGAAGGATAATAGCATGGTGCGGAGCTCGGAGGAAAAGCTGCTCACATACTGGAGGTCAGACACGCCCCCCCATTGAATAAGGCATCTAAACTGGAGAAAAGATGACTCCTTTGAGGATTTAATATCCAGCTATATCTTGATAATATAGGCCACAGCCTCCACCTGTGTTCCACTAGGTGGGCTGGATCTTTTGATAAGAGGAGGATATCATCTCTTTAGTGATAAGGACTGCGACCCAGTTCTCGTAGAGAAGCTTGGATAGTGATCTGAGCTCCCATGAGAGCTCTGAAAGAAGTGCAAGATCCAAAGGGGAGGCTCTGGAATTGTAGAAGGACCTATTTGATTGAAAAACCCAGGTACTTCTGTTACAGTATAGGTGCATGCAAGTAAGCATTCCTGAAACCCTGGGTACTTCTAATTCTGTTGTTCTGGGAGATCAAGTCTGACTTTTTTCCTCTGACAGAAACCGCTTTCTGTAACCTTTCTACAAAGAGTGTTTTACTATCAAAGTATTTAGGGTAGGTTTCAACTATTGCAACCCCAAAGTCGCGCAATTTAGAGTGCGACTCTGATGCGACCCTGAGTGCAGCTCTGACCCAACTTTACTCTCTGGACCAAAGTTGCAAAGTCAGAAAGAAGTAGTGCAAAAACCTTTTTTGGAGTCGTTCCGACTTGAGTCGCGCCAATTAGAATGGGGACCTTTGAAATACATTTTCACTTTTCATATGACTTCTCATGTGTCAAGTTGCACAGCAACTCGCAGCAGTGTAAACGGAGCCTTACACCAATTTTGTTCTGACGCAGTGTCAGCTGCCCATAGTTCTAACGACAATGCCTGTATTGCTGTTACAAGAAGTGGCATTGATCCTGCAAATTATTGAAATGTATCCATTGCCGTCTCATCAGTGAAGTCTGCTGAGAGCTATAATTCGCCCAAAGCCTTGCCTATATTTTCTCTAGGGACACTTGCAGACTCGCTGTTTCCCTGTCTTCGGTCCATATCCGCATTGCTTTGGCTAAAGATAAAGCAATTGCTGGCTTCTAGGCGTTTGCCTGCCATTTGGTAAGCTCCTTTCAGTCAGGATCTGTCTACCTAGAGCAGTGGTTCTCAACTCCTGTACTCAGGACCCACTAACAGGCCAGGTTTGCAAGATAACTGAAATACATCACAGGTGATATAATTTGCTGCTCAGTGATTGCAGTATTCTAACCTGCATCTCCTCAAAGTAATTCTTAAAATCTAGCCTGTTAGTGGGTCCTGAAGACAGGAGTTGAGAACCACTGACCTAGAGGATCCCCCATTGAGGCTGCATCATCGATTGGTGAGATGAAATACTTTAGAAAGAACACAAGAGAGGGGCGCACCGACCTAGTGCAATACCGTAAGACCGTTTATTAAAAACAATAGAAAAAAATATACTCACAAACGGAGCAATGTAAAAGGCATAACAAGAAGTAGAAATGTTTCCTCCAAGGAACTAATCAATCTCCACCTCAGCAGAGGGACCGGACGGCGTCCGTATGACCAGGCTGACGCATTTCCAGGGGGAACCCTCTTCCTCAGAGCCTAACAGCCATGAGGCATGCCCCTCTTAAATACATGTACAGAAGTGCATGCAGGTGGGCAGGGTCACGAGTGGGTGACCCGCCCACCAGGGGGAGTGGCAATATGGCCCAATCGGATACCAGTACCGCCCACCCTTCTACCTACATACACTTATACAAACAAATAAATAAGTAATTCAATCAATACATAAGCATAGATATAAATCCATAGCCATTACATATATATATATATATATATATAAATAATAATAAATATATATTTAAAAAATATATATTATATATACATAATGTAATATAAAAAACCGTGTGTGCACAAACCTGTACCTGTAGGTGTCAATGCCCATATACAGATACACATAAACTAACACCCACAAGACCCCCATACATGTAAGGTTTCATACAGCAATGTGGTGTACTATAGCTCTAACAGCCACTAGTCCATTACTCCTACATTTGTTACCTTGTGATGGGTGATAATACCCAATGGTGTACTCCAAGGGGCCATAGATGTTTACAGGATCCTCTATGCATGTGCTAGATGGACGTACAGGAGAGCCTTACACATGCCTGGTGGACGGCTATTCCCCCATATGCAAGTAAATGGATAGAGGTGGGATCGCTAAATTTAACAGAGACAGGCGTCTCAGCTGCTGTGGGACGCACAGGACTCCATGCCCTGGAAGTGTGGGCGGACTTGCGTTCCACCCCGTCACTTCCGGGTCGCTCCTTGCATAATGTGGATAGGTCGGCCCCAGGGGAAGGAATCCAGAGGAGCAAAGCAGTGGCTGGACAGGGGTTGGTGACTTTGTCTTCCACAAAGGAGAGGGTAGGACACACCCCCATCACGAATGCCAACAAGTGCTCACAGGGAAAAAACATATATCATCTCAATCACTAGATGGAATTATCGAGGCACCTTATGAAAAAAAAAAGCGGGGCACTCTAACGCACTATACAAATATTGGGGCAACCAGCTAATAAGTACATACCTACACGCTTAGTAATAAAAAAAAATATTATTATTATTATTATTATTAATAATATTAAGAGCATAACTGTTTGACATGAGTCCGTGGGCATAGAATAATGAGTTTGTACAGGACAACTTGCACCATGCCTTTTAAATCTATATCTATATCTATAGAGGGGACAGCTGCTATGATTTGGTAGGCAGCCAAACAACACCTTCCTATGGGACAGGTCATAAACAAGAAACAAAGTACAATACAATACTGGATCAAATCCCAATATGGAATAAGGATGTATATGAAATCTATACTCTCAACAATACTACTATATATCAGACACGGACTGCAAATGAAAGCAGCCCAAGTGAAAAATATTAGAAGGGAAGAGGCAGGAAGGAATGGATGGACAAGGAAGAACTGATGGGGGTTAAAAGAAACAACCCCAACCATACAGAAACTATCAATGTGGTGCACCCCCCTTAATGATATGTGGATGTGACGTAAAAACAAAGGACTTCACATGAGTCCTACTATTTACTGGCGAATGAGCACGATGGATGTACAATCTAAAAATCTCTCCCTCGAATCGACATGAAACAGGAGTAGCCACTCGTAGGTTGACAATTAAACAGGGGGTAAGTAGCACCAGGAGACAGGAACATCCCTCACACAAGGGCACTGAGCTTCTTGGTATGGAATTTAGCAACTTTTTGGGCATGCATTTAAACTGAGAAATGGGGACAGAGATATAATTGTTGAGGAGAGTTTCGCTAAGCTCCCTCTCTAAAAATCTAACATGTAGGTAGCACGAGTAAGCGGTCATTTATCATCCTGAGTACACTTCAGGAAACAAAAATGCAGTGTAGGTGTATAGTAATTCCCCCCACGTGGTGTAACTATCAAAGACATACCAACCCCAACAAAGAAAATTGGGGGTAGTCAAGAAGGAACAGGTAGGTAAGGAAGGACGGAGAAGGGAAGATTATAAAAAGTGAACCCGACGAAAGTAAACGTCAGGCACAGACTATATATCATCATAACAACTCTCATATCTAAAGTATATGTAGGAATAAGGTATAACCCTAAACTAGGTCATAACATAACATGAAACAAAGAACAAATACTGGACAGG
>BLSH010011268.1:710939-727062 GCA_018402905.1 Glandirana rugosa
TATGAAAGATTCTAAACAAAACTTGAAGGGGGGTCAATCAAACTCCAGTACAGGGGCACAAGAACTAAAACCAAAAATCAAGAACACGGGGACATGACCTCAAACTAACTGGGGGGAAGTTCAAAACAAATCTTAGAAAGTATTATTTTACTGAAAGGGTGGTTGATGATTGGAATAAACTACCAACAGAGGTTGTGAGACAGTCAACAGTAAATGGCTTCAAACATGCTTGGGATAAACATAAATCCATAGTCAGACAACAAGGTTAATGTAAAAAATAAATAAAAATAAAAAAAAAATAAATAAAAAAAAAAATAAAAAGGGGCAGACTCGATGGACTACTCAGTCTTTTTCTGACGTAACTTTTCTATGTTTCTATGTTTCTAACAAGGGAGGAGCAGATAACCAAGGGAAGAATGAGAATGCCGGCCACTGGCCCACCTAATTTACATGGCGGACTGTAGCTTGATCTCTTTGTTCAACCCTTTAGGACTAAGAGAGTCCAAGGTGAAAATCCAATAGGCCTCTCTATTACATAGTCTACGATATCTTCTGCCATTATCAATTTGGTTACTAATGGCCTCAATCCCAAAAACTTTGAGGCCTACTAGACTACCCCCATGTTTTTCCACATAGGCCGGGGAACATTGTCTTTGTAGAAATGCTGCTCCTATGTTCATTCATCCTTACCCTAAGAGAGCGTGACATACACCCCACATATAGAAGACCACAAGGGCAGAGTAAGCCATAAATGACATAGAGAGTCCCGCAGTAGATACACTGCCGGATCCTATACACCTTACTGCTTGCAACCACTTCCTTCTTTCGATGGCACATGAAGCTACAGTTGGCACAGCGGTAGCTACCCTTTTGATCAAAGACAGTGGACCAAGGACTAGTCAGCTGTCTCTTCTCTCTCCTTACCTGGGTGGGCGCTATCAAGCTCCTCAAATCTCTCAATTTTCTGAAGACTACACTTGGATGAGGGGGAAGGGAGCCTGCTAGAAAAGGGTCCTGTTTCAGTATTTTCCAATTCCGTTTAAAGATTCTTTCAATCAGCGATGCCTTGTTGTTAAATCTAGTGCAGAATCTAATATTCCCTTCCTGATGTTCCAGAGACTTAGGCAAACTTTCTTTACTACCGAGTGGTTCTCTGTCATAGGAGGACCATGCTTAAAGTAGGCCTGCCCCAGCAGATCTTTGTCATACCCCTGCTCCCTGAATTTATTCCTTAAGGTCACACTTTGCTCTTCGTAGTCACTTCTACGAGTGCAAGTGCGCCTAAGCCTACAGAATTGTCCAAAAGGCACGTTCCTAATCCATCTCGGATGATGGTGGCTTTGAGCATGGAGATAGGAATTCCCTGCAGTAGGCTTAATGTGCATCCTAGAATAAATACGGTTTTCCTCATCAACTCGGAACTCCAGATCAAGAAAGACAAGAATCTTACAATCAACAACATGGGTAAAGGAAACCCCAAAGGGATTGTTGGTACAGTGGGATATGAACCCTTCGAGTTCCTCATTGGTACCGTTCCAGATGATTAAAATATCATCAATGTATCGAGCGTAGAGGACCAGGTTCGCTCCGAATGGGTTGTTAGCCCAGATGAACTTGGACTCCCAATATGCCATAAACAAGTTGGCATAGCTTGGAGCGAACCTGGCCCCCATAGCTGTGCCTTTTACCTGCCTGAAGAATTTACCCAAAAAGCTGAAATAATTGTGAGTAAGCATAAATTCAATGCTATCGAAAATGAAGCGGGCTTGGGCATGATGAAAACTCTGATTGGTAACCAAAAAATGTTGTAGTGCCTGAATACCAAACTCGTGTTCTATCGAGGTATACAGGGAAGCCACATCTATTGACACCCATCTGTATCCCTCTTGCCACAAGTAGGAGGACAAAACCTCCAGCATATGCCCTGAGTCCTTAATAAATGAAGGCAAAGATGTTACTATGTCCTGTAGAAAGTGGTCAACATAGCTACCCAAATTGCTGGTAAGGCTATCAACCCCAGCAATAATTGGTCTCCCTGGAATATTGATAGGGTCTTTATGGATCTTGGGTATGTGGTAGAAGTGGGGTACTAGAGGATGCCTAGAGTACAAAAAGAGGAACTCATCCTTGGTGAGGATCCCCATTTTTGAGTGCACTTTCCAAGAGATTTTTTAGATCATTCATATAAACATTAGTGGGGTCGCAAGGGAGCCTGATGTATGTATCTTTATCTCTTATAAGCCTCTCTGCCTCTTGTAATATAGGCCTCTTTGTCTTGAATCACCAAACTGCCCCCTTTATCCGCTTTCCTGACAATGATAGGTTTATTTTTTAAGGTAAGTAGCGGGCCTCTAATCTCATTATTCTGTTGCTTGTATTTCCTCCCACTACACAGGGCCTTCAGGTCCTCCCATACCAACTCATAGAAGGTTGGGATGTAGTTCCCCAGTGGGGGTAGAAAGTGGATTTAGGCTTAAACCCGGCCTGTAAAATCTCGGCCTCGAGGAAGGGACACGGCAAGTTGTCCCCACTATCTCCTGCTCCTTCACTGTAAAGCTCTTCCAGGACCTTAAGTATGTCAGCGTCCATGGAATCTTCGGGGAAAAGGGTTGCTACATCCCTTTCTTCAATCCGTTCCCTTTCCCTAATTGCAAAATAACGTTTAATTGTGAGGTTCCTTATGAATTTATTGAGGTCAATGAACAACTCAAATGCATTAGGGGGATTTTCAGGGGCAAAATTAAGCCCTTTTCTGAGGAGGCCTAATTCCACATCAGTGATTTCTGACTTGGAAAGATTGAAAATTTTGATAGTGGAATGGGACTCTAGTTCTTTCTTCCTCTTTTTATGTTTCCTACCTCCCTTTCTACCTCGTCTCGTGGGTTTCCTCTCTTCCTTGTGGCTGGTGGTGAGGTTCTGGAAGTGGTGAGTTTCCTCACCACTGTTTCTGACATTCTGTTGGGTGGGACGCGATTCTTCGCTGCGGGTTCGAGAGACCCCGCAGCTCCTGGCACCGAAAAAGATTCAGACTGTTGTAGAGGCAATTCCCCATAGCCCCCTAATGAAGGGTTCACAACACAAGTTCCGTCTATAAGCCCAGGGATGACATCCCCCTGGGTCGTAGGTGGTGATTCTGTGCTACTCTCTTTGGGGCTGGGAATACTTTGTCACTGCTGCATCTACCTCTGGTGGACCGTCTGATATTTCAGAATCTTGTTCTGCCAGTGGATACATTTTACTAGGCATGAGAGAAAAAATGTATTTTTTTTTTCTTTTAAATGACATCTCTGATATCCCCCAGAGGAAAGAAGGTAACCTGCTCCCTTAGAAATGGGAGGTACATCTTTGGCTTCTCAGATGTAGTGCTCCTGGCCAATATCTGGCCTTACAGCCTTGACATGGGTCAGCCTGTCTCCTTTGCAAGCAAGAAATGGGGACTTTCTATCACCTCCTCTGGGCATGCCCGTATGTACAGGGCTATTGGAGGCAGGTAGTGGCCTTCCTCCATGATAATATGGGGTCACCTCTTACCTTGGACCCAAAATTGTGCCTGTTGGGCATCTTCCCTGATACAGACATTGACAAATACACCAAAACCTTTCTGCATAAAACTGTATTCCTGGCTAGAAAAAATATTGCTAAAAAGTGGATGAGACAAACACCACCTAGAGTTTCTGATTGGATAAGAGAAGTTAACGCCGCATTTCCTTATAAAAAATGCATTTATATCCACAGAGGTTGTCCTAATAAGTATAACAAAATTTGGGACAGATGGTTGGAGGTATCAGACGCATGTACATGATGTGCAGCTCCCAATGGTGGTGAACTGGCAAAGACAGACAAGAGTCATGAGGTTAAAAAATTATTTTATTGAGATTGGCATGCAGATACTCAATTATTTGTAACACGGAATGACAACGTGTGTAAGACATATGTTATATGTGTATTGTAACTATGGGTGAATTTTGTACATTTTGCACTGGATCTACCTGTTTTGTTTATTGACAATAAATGCTGTTAATCAAAAGAAAAAGTATAATCACTTTGCAACGGTTCATCATTCAGGGGACAATTGGCAGCTATATGGCCCAATGCATGGCATCGGTAGCACTGTATGTGCTCTATACCCAGTCCTCCAGGGTCCCCAAGACCTTCCTGGCTTCTTTGGCCAGTCTCCAGGTCTAGAGCCCACAATGTATTTAGCCGTAGCGATCTTTCACCCCTAGATACATTGGAGTGGGGTGCAGATAGGTGCAACAAGTCCTCAGCAGCAGTGTATCTCTCCACGAGGTCCACAAGTTGGTTGGCGATTTTGGGGTCGCCATGACTGACCCATTTCCTCAAAGCAGCAGGGAGCGCATGTAGATAGCGGTCAATAACAACGCGCTCCACAATCTGGGGACCTGGCAAAGTCTCCAGCTGTAGCCACTTCCTAGTGTGGTGGACCAAGTAGAACTTCTGCGAGCGTGGTGGCTTGTCGCTTCTGTAGGTCCACTGATGCACCCGTTGGGCCCACACTGCCATGGTGATCCCTAGGCGTGTGAATATCTCTGCCTTTAGGGTTTTGTAGTCCTGGGTCTTATTTGGTTCCAGATCAAAGTAGGCTTTTTGGGGTTCACCGGTCAAGAATGATGTGAATAGTCCCGCCCACTGATCTTTTGGCCATCCTTCACAAAGAGCGATTCTTTCAAAAGTCGTGAGATATGGCTCCACGACATCCGCAGGTGTCATCCAACTTTGGTTCCACTGTCACCGGAGGTGTGGGTGCCTTTTTTAATTCCAGCAGGACCTCCGCAAACTGTCGGTTCATCTCCTGTTGAGCCGATTGTTGTGCTGCTATGGCCTGACGACTCTCCTCCCACTGAGCTTCATGCTGTCGGCGATTCTCTTCCTGCTGTGCTGCAGCGACTTTGCGAGGTTGGTTTCCCGCTGGGCCGCAGTTGCCTGTAGTAAGGCCTTCAACATCTCCTCCATTTTGAGAAGATGCCCACTGAATCCACCACCTGTGGGATATTAGCTTGTGGGGATCATCTTTCCACAGGAAAATAGTCAGCGTACAGGCAACTTTCTTTCAAATCTGGCGGCTTGCCAGGTTTATTGGTAAAAGTTTGCAGGTTACAAACAAAACAGAAAATAAGTCCTTTGCCGTCCGGCGCTAAACTAAACCGTATTTACCTCACTATACGATGTGGGGCTGGCCCCGATACCGACTAAACATAGGCCAAAATGCAAACCTTGTCTATTAACCACTTCCGTACCGCCGGACGTCATATGACATCCTTGGGTTTGAGTGGTGATATCTGAATGGCACCATTCAGATACCGGTTTTTTCAGCAGATGATTCTGCACATGATAAAAGTGGTCTTAGTGGCGGATTCACCGCAAGATCACTTTTATCAGCGGCGGGAGAGGTGTTTATAAAGTTGCAAAGTTTGTCGCCATTCCACGAGCGGACGCAATTTTGAAGCATGACATGTTGGGTATCATTTTACTCGGCGTAACATTATCTTTCACAATATGGAAAAAAATTGGCCTAACTTTACTGTTTTCTTATTTTTTAACTAAAAAAACTGAATTTATTTAAAAAAAAGCAAGCTTGGAAGACCGCTGCGCAAATATGGTGTGACATAAAGTTTTGCAATGACCGCCATTTTATTCTCTAGAGGGTGTTAGAAAAAAATATATATAATGTTTGGGGGTTCTAAGTAATTTTATACCAAAAAAACTTGTTTTTAACTCTTAAGCACATAATTCAAAAAACAGGCTTAGTCTTGAAGTGGTTAAAGTCCAAACAAGATACACATCTCCTTCAGATCCCTCTCTGAGTTCCAGGTCAGAGCTAGAGTGTGTTCTCTTCCTGGTTATTCAAGCCACCTGTTGGTGGACTCCAGTGGACCACAAACTCTGGACCAGGACCAGCCCTGCCATAATGGCTGGTAAAATTCGGACTGGACTCCGTTTAATCCCCAGTCCAAATGAATGCATACGAGGCGACTGGTAGTGTCCGTCTATAACTTCGCCTAGCATACCATCACAGAACCTACAGGTAAGCCTTATTATAGGTGGTGTAACAGAGTTTACAACCTCTTTAAGTGTAACACCTTTTTTATTTAAAAAAGAAAAAAAAAGTTCCTTTTAGTATCACTTTAACCAGTATCATTTCTCCTACGTTCACTGACAGACGCAGCTCTTCATGACATGTGGGTTTATGCTTGTCCCACTAGGAGTTAACTAGGCAGGGAAAAGAACAGCTGGCCCCTCCCATGGGGCCGCCCTCTCTTCCCAAATAGCCTAGCTCAGCAGTTTCAATGCCTAGTTTGCAAGGAGTTGACCTGGGGAATTTCGGTCTTAATTATGACCGTCTTTTTTCTTATTTTTTAAATTTTTACTACTTCTATCAAGCAATTGATCTGCTATCAAGAAGCCGGCCGGGGCATAGAGAGTCGCACGGACTCTGCACTCTCCCCGGCCTGGCCGACCGATGTGAGCCAGTCCCGCGGTATGGTGACCCGCCGCATCGTGCCCGCTCTGTGCGGGCGGCCTGGGGTGACCCCCATCTGAACCCAATCCCGGGTTGCGATTCAGGTAGGGCGATTTCTGGCCGTCCAAGCAGGGGCGGAAGGGCTGCGAATGGGTGGCTACCCACTGCGCTCCTCAGGAGTGGTGAGTGAGAGTTCTTCCCTTCCCCCCTTTTCAGGGGCGGAGGGGGGAACGACGTTTTAAAAAAATAATAATAATTTCTGGGTAGCCGCTGCCAGGGGCGCATGGGCCCCTTTTCACCCCCTCCACACCCCCCCATCCCACCCGCACCGCACCCGATCGTTGGCACCGTCCGTCTGTGAATTTTCGCCGCCAATTCGCTGCGGACCTCAGCCATTTTGCCTTAGCCGCGGACATGCTGGGCCTATGGAGCTTTCCCTCTAGCGCTCAGAGTGGCCATTTGCGGTACTGCACGTTCCCTGCAGGTGGGTTTCGGCCTCTAGTGTTCATCGGCGGCCATATTGGTGTCCCCTGCTACTGCAAAAACGTGTTTAAAACGTTTTGCTTTCTCTTTGGAACGGTGTGTGCTCCTGACGGCGCGGCTCTTCTGACGATCCTCAAAAGTTACAGGCAGCAAACAGCATGTATAGCTGGGCTCTCCTGTGGGTGCTGGTGGCGGCGGGTGCAGTCCTCCTGGGTTCTCTGGTGCGCTGTGGGGCGGTGGTGTGCGGCTCTGTGGGGGTGCGTCAAGTTTTGGTATTCACCTGTGTGTTACTAAGAGTGATTTAAGGGGAAGAATGATGGCAGACTATACTGCTGAACGTGCTGAGGAGGAATCAGCGGCGGGGCAATTTGCGCAAGGGGCTTTTTTGGACCAGCTGCGGGCGGTCTTTAGTGAATTTCTCCCCCGAACGGATGTCGCCCAACAGGCCCCCAAGAAGCGTCCTTCTCCCCCTTGTTCTTCAGGGGAGGATTTTGATCCGGAAGTGGCCTCTGGGGTCACAGGGACCCCAGTGGACCTATCTGATGGTGAACTGGGTCCCTCGGACGGAGAAGAGGATCAGGGGGCGGCGGCTGCGCGTGAAAAAGCGCTGGTTTCTGACATTATTGATGGAATTCGCACATCGCTGCAATTGAGCCAGGATGGCGAATCGCAAACCTGCGTATGTGTGTGGGTCCTTCAGTCCCCCTAGGGCCCCCAAGGCTTACCGCTATCATCAATTTTTTGATCATTTTATTTATCGTGAATGGCAGTGTCCACAGCATTCTATTTTGCTGTCCAAACGGTTCGCTGCTCGCTATCCCTTTGAGGAAAACTTTTTGAAAAAATGGGAGTCACCTGTGGTGGACCCGATGATAGCTCCCCTTAATAAGGCAACGACCATTCCTCTGGAAGGGGCTCCTTCCTTCAAGGACCCCGCTGACAGAAAGACAGAGGCACTGTTAAAGTTGCTCTTCCTGGTGGCAGGCTCTGCTCTGCAGCCAGCCCTGGCATCCACCATGGCGGCGCAGTATCTGTCTGAGCGTATGGCGGAGCTTCAGAATGATCTGGACTGCGGCCACCTGATGGATGCGCCGCAGAGGGCTGATTTTTTGCACCAAGATTTCAAGTACCTTTGTGATGCGGCCGTTGATTTACTGCCTATGTTATCCAGAATAGCGGTGTTTGCCGTTATCCTCAGACGGGTACTCTGGTTGCGTTCTTGGTCCGGTGACCATGCTTCCAAGAAAGGTCTCGCAGACCTTCCCTTTCAGGGTGGACGTCTATTCGGTCCATGGCTGGATGAGATCATTAAGGATTTCACAGGAGGTAAGAGCACTTTCCTCCCGGAGGCGTGAGTTTCCCTGTAGACAGGGGCCCCCTACCTCGGGTCAGAAGAGGTTTTTTCGCGCCTCGGGTGCAGCAGGTAAAGGGACCGGTCCCGGTAAGGTCGCTGCAGGGGCCGGAAAATGACAGTGGCAGCGCAAAACTGAAAAGGCGGAAGACAAGCACTCCTGAGCCTGATGGGTTGCCCCCACCCGGGCTTCGGGTGGGGGGATGTCTTCTGGGGTTCGCAGACTGGTGGCTTGCTCATATTCCCGACCGTTGGGTCCGGGAAGTGGTGTCCACCGGGTACAGGATAGAGTTCAACACTCTACCCCCAGACAGGTTCTTCCCATCGAACTTAGGGCTCCCGCAGGCACGTCGGGAGGCCCTCTTCGGGGCTGTACAAGCACTTTCGGACCAAGGGGGGATCGTGCCAGTGCCTCCAGCGGAGAGGTTTCGAGGTTTTTACTCAAACCTGTTTGTGGTCCCCAAAAAAGAGGGGGGGGGGTCCGGCCAGTATTGGACCTGAAGGCCCGGAAATTCCGGATGGAATCTATCCGCTCGGTTGTGGCCGCCCTCCATCAGGGGGAATTACTGGCGTCTCTGGACATCAGGGATGCGTACCTCCATGTACCTATTTGTCCACGGCATCAGCGCTTCCTTCGCTTTGCAGTGGGAGATCTCCATTATCAATTTGTGGCACTCCCTTTCAGTCTGGCCTCAGCCCCTCGAGTTTTCACAAAACTGGTAGCTCCGGTATTGGCGTTGCTGCGACAGAGAGGCATTGCGGTAGTAGCCTACCTAGACGACCTGCTCCTGCGATCGGAGTCTGCCTCATCTCTGGAGGAGAATGTGAGAATCACAATGACCCTGCTGCAGGACTTCAGCTGGTTGCTCAACCTGCAGAAGTCGACGGTGTCTCCGTCCCATCGCCTGGAGTATCTGGGCCTGATTTTGGACACAGAGCAGGCAAAAGTGTTCCTTCCTTCAGTTGCTGTCACTGCATTTGGCAGTGCGAACCCTCCTGTCCCACCGACGGTCTTCTTTACCATTCTGTATGCGGGTTCTGGGGCTCATGGTCTCGACTTTCGAGGCGATACCGTACGCCCAGAGTCACACTCGTCTTCTTCAGCAAGCAATCCTGGCTCGGTGGGACAGGTCTCCTCGGTCCTTGGATCTTCTGATCCGTCTGAGCTCCCAGACAAGGGCGTCTCTGACCTGGTGGCTTCGGGACTCGGCGTTGATTCAGGGGAAGTCGTTCCTGCCCCTTCAGTGGGTGATCATCACCACGGATGCCAGTCTTTCAGGCTGTGGTGGGATCCTGGGACAGCTGTCTGCCCAGGGCCATTGGTCGGCACAGGAGGCTCACCTCTCCATCAATGTGCTGGAACTGAGAGCACTCAGATTGTGCCTATCTCACTGGACAGTGAGGTTGCAGGGTCATCCGATTCGGATTCAGTCGGACAATGCCACGGCAGTGGCATATGTGAACCATCAGAGCGGCACGAGGAGTCCGGCGGCGGCGGAGGCAGCTCTGATACTGCGCTGGGCGGAACGTCACGTTCCGGCAATCTCCGCCATTTACATTCCAGGTGTGGAAAACTGGCAGGCGGACTTTCTCAGTCGCCAGACGCTGGACCAGGGAGAGTGGTCTCTCCATCCGGAGGTATTCACCCATATATGCCGCAGATGGGGGACGCTGGACGTGGATCTCATGGAGTCTCGGTTCAATCACAAGGTGAAGACCTTTGTGTCCAGAACAAAGGATCTGTTGGCCTTCTGTACGCCTTCCCTCCGATAAAACTTCTACCGCGATTGATACGCAGGATAGTGGCGGAGGGAATACCAATATATCCTGGTGGCTCCAGATTGGCCTCTGCGCACTTGGTACGCCGACGTGGTGCAAATGGTGGCAGATGCTCCCTGGCGGCTCCCTCTGCGAGACAATCTACTGTCTCAGTGGCCCATCTTGCACCCTGCTTTACCCTCGCTGGCTTTGACAGCCTGGCTATTGAGTCCCAGGTGCTAAGAGACAGGGGAGTCGCTGACTCCATGATCCCTACCTTGTTGAAGGCTCGCAAGTGTACTTCTCACAAGATTTACCACCACACCTGGAAGGCTTTTATAGCTTGGTGCGAGGCGGAGGGTCATAGCCCTCGCTCTTATGTGGTGTCCAGGGTCCTGACCTTTTTGCAGCAAGGCCTGGACAAAAAACTGGCTTTGAGTACTCTCAAGGGCCAGATATCGGCCCTAGCGATTCTTTTCCAGAGACCTTTGGCTTCACACTCGTTGATTCGTACCTTTGTCCAAGGTGTGCGACATGTGGCACCTCGGGTGAAGGCCCCGATGGCCTCGTGGGATCTGAATTTGGTGCTTTCTGTACTTCAGAAACTGCCCTATGAAAATATCAGGGAGATTTCCTTACAACTGCTGTCGCAGAAGGTGGCTTTTTTGGTAGCCATCACTTCCGCCAGACGGGTGTCTGAGTTGGCAGCACTATCTTGCAAGTCTCCCTACCTGGTCCTGCACAAGGACAAGGCGGTCTTGTGACCCTCTCCTTTCCTTCCAAAGGTGGTTTCTTTTTTCCATATTAACAAAGATATTGTTCTTCCTTCATTGTGCCCACGTCCATCGCACCCAAAAGAATTTGAGTTGCATGCCTTGGACGTAGTGAGGGCCTTAGGAGTGTATTTAGCTGCTACAGCCTCTTTTCGAAGTCTGATACTCTATTTGTACTGACAGAGGGTCCGCGCAAAGGTTTGGCGGCCTTGTCGACTACTGTCTCCCATTGGATTAGACAGACCGTGACCCATGTATATTCTGTTCGGGGCAAGGTTCCCCCCTTTCCGGTCACGGCTCATTCTACCCAGGCTGTTAGCACTTCCTGGGCTTTCAGACACCAGGCCTCGGTGTCACAGGTGTTCAAGGCGGCCACTTGGGCCTCGGTACACACTTTCAGTAAGTTTTATAAGATTGATGTGGTAGCTTCTTCGGATGCTGCCTTTGGCCGCAAAGTTTTACAGGCGGCAGTGTAGGCGCGTTCTAGGTTCTGTTGAGTACAGTTGTTGTCGTTTACCCACCCTTCTTTTGACACAGCTTTGGGACATCCCCACATGTCATGATGAGCTGTGTTTGTCAGTGAACTTAGGAGAAAAAGGGATTTTATTAAAACTTACCGTAAAATACTTTTCTCCAAGTTCACTGACAGACGCAGCTCCCACCCCTCTGTGCTCTGTTTCGGTATGGCTTGTATACGAACTGCTGAGCTAGGCTATGTGGAGGGTTTATGTGGGAAGAGAGGACGGCCCCATGGGAGGGGCCATCTGTTTTTTTCCCTGCCTAGTTAACTCCTAGTGGGACAAGCATAAACCCACATGTCATGAAGAGCTGCGTCTGTCAGTGAACTCGGAGAAAAGGATTTTACGGTAAGTTTTAATAAAATCCCTTTTTTACCTCTTTCATGACCAGGGCATATTTTGCTGTTCAGCACTGTGCTACTTTAACAATTGGGTGGTCATGCAACATGGTACATAACTGAAACGTATATAATATTTTGTCACACAAATAGAGCTTTCTTTTGGTGGTTTTTGATCCACTGGCTTTTTTTTATTTTATTATATAAACAAAAAAAGACAACGTTTTGAAAAAAATCTATATTTTCTGCTTTGTTATAAAACCTATCCAATCAAAAAAATTTAATTTCTTCATACATTTAGAAAAACATGTATTCTGCTACTTGTCTTTGGTTGAAAAAAATCCCAGTAAGTGTATATTAATTGGTTTGCGTGAAAGTTGTAGCGTCTACAAACTATGGAGTATATACTGGAATTTACACAGCTATAGACGCTATACTGTAATGAAGGTGATCAATGACTTACAGTGGAGCTATGATAGCATGGCGGACAATCTGGTGCTAACGGACCCTCGCTGGGAGCTACACAAACTTACACAGACTTCGCTAATGACACAAATTCAGTGATCAGAAATAATACTGTACTAATGACACTGGGAAGGGGTTAACATATAGTGGCAATCAAGGGTTTAACTGTGTGTCTAAGAAGTGTCATATGTGCTGCTTTACTTACAGATATGGCTGTTTCTCTCCCTGCTTTGAAGTATTTTGTGCTAGAAAATGACTTAGAACCCCCCAAAGATTGTTTTTTTTTTATTTATTTAGTAGAGACCCTAGAGAATAAAATGGCGGTTGTTGCAATATTTTATGCCACATGGTATTTGCTTCCGGTTTCACTTGGACAACGTGGCTGACACTCTGTGGTGCAGGCTCTTGAAGTGCAGTGGATTTTTGGGCATTGCTCATTCCGGTCATAAGTGCTGAGGCATTTAAAACAGCAAGTATAGCTGGCTCTCCCTGGGTGCTGGTAGCGGTGGGTGCAATCCTCCCGGGTCTCCCTGGCTGATTGGTGGGGTAGAGGTGGTGGTCACACAGTGGGGGTGCCGGAAGGCTGGGATGTCAGAGGCCAGCAAGGCTATTGCAGGTGTACCTGCGGATCAACAATCCACCCCGGGAACCTTGGTGTCCCTGGAACAGCTGAGGGCGGTATTTGGGGAGTTCTTTTCCCGGGCGGGGGACCCGGTTCCGGGGGGCCCCAAAAAACGCCCACCCCCCCTCTTTCCTCAGGGGAGGATTCGGATCCAGAAAGCACCTCAGTGGTCACACCTGTGGACCTATCAGAGGGTGAACTGCCCTCAGAAGGCGAAGGTGATCAGGAGGCTCCTTTTTCGTGTCATAAAGCGATAGTGGCCGCTCTAATCACTGATATCCGCAACTCCATGCGGCTTGACCAAGCAGGGGAGTCGCATGAGTCCACATATATTTGTGGATCACTTAAACCCCCTAGGTCCCCTAGGACTTACCCTTATGATCAGGTGTTTGAACAGGCGGTGTTCAAGGAATGGCTGCGGCCACCAAATTCCTTTGCTTTTCCTAAAAGCTTTGCTGTTTGCTACCCCTTTGAGGATAGCTTTACTAAGAGATGGGCTTCCCCAATGGTGGACCCCCCAGTGGCCCGTCTGAATAAGGCAGCGACCATTCCCTTTGAGGGGTCTCCGTCTTTTAAGGAGGCAGCCGATCACCACACGGAGGCAGTGTCTAAGGCACTGTTCTTGTTGGCTGGGTCAGCCATGTGGCCAGCTCTAGCGGCTGCGATGGCGGCACAATCTCTTCACGAGCACGCTGCCACACTGCACACTGGTTTAACTTGTGAGTGTGCACAGGCTGAGGTGCAGCGGGCACAACATTTGGAAGAGGTTCTCCATTACATATGCCATGCTGCTTTGGACCTTCTTCCCATATTGTCAAAAATGTCTGTTTTTGCAATCGTTATCAGGCGGGTGCTGTGGCTCCGCTCTTGTTCGGGCGACCAGGCTTCAAAGAAAGCTCTTGCAGATCTTCCCTTTCAGGGAGGGCGTCTGTTTGGCCCACAGTTGGATGAAATCATTAAGGATTTCACGGGAGGGAAGAGTACTTTCCTTCCAGAGCCAAAGCGGCGGGATTTTCGCCGTAGGCAGGGCCCTGTTTCTTCAGGTCAGAAGAAGTTTTTTCGGGCACCCGGCTCAGCGGGTAAGGGCTTCAAGTCCAGTAAGGCTTCCCCTGGGCCCAGTAAAAGGCCCTGGCAGCATAAGTCAGAAAAAGCGAAGGATAAATCAACCTCCGCATGATGGGAGTCGGGTGGGGGGGCCGGTTGCTGGGGTTCACAGACAGATGGACTGCCTCGATTGGTGGGTACTGGAGGTGGTGTCCTCCGGGTACAGGATAGAATTCATCTCTCTGCCCCCAGAAAGGTTCTTCCCTTCAAACTTGAGACTCCCTCAGGGGCGTCGGGAGGCGCTTCTAGGTGCCGTTCGGGCTCTTGCCGAACAGGGGGTGATTGTACCGGTACCCATGGCGGAAAGATTTCACGGGTTTTACTCAAACCTCTTTGTGGTGCCCAAAAAGGGCGGTGTCAGGCCAGTTCTGGACCTGAAGGCATTAAACCGCTTCATAAAAATGAAGAGATTCAGGATGGAGTCCATCCCCTCGGTCGTGGCCGCCCTGCACCAAGGGGAATTCATGGCGTCCCTGGATATCAGGGACGCGTATCTCCATGCTCCAGTTTGTCACAGTCACCAGCGTTTTCTAGGCTTCGCAGTGGGGGACCGGCATTACCAGTTTGTGGCACTTCCCTTCGGGCTTGCTTCATCTCCCCGAGTGTTCACCAAGGTGGTGGCCCCGATGCTGGTGCTGCTGAGACAGAGAGGCATTGCGGTAGTAACATACCTCAATGATTTACTCCTGAGAGCAGAGTCTGCTGTGGCTCTGGAGGCGAACGTGACAATCACTGTGTCCACGTTAAAAAGAGTACGGTTGGCTGATCAACCTGCAGAAATCATCGTTGACTCCATCCTGCCGGCTGGAATACCTGGGTCTGATTATGGACACGGTGCAGGCAAGGGTGTTTCTACCACCAAACAAGCTCCTGACGCTTCAGACAGCAGTGCGGACCCTGTTCTCACGCCAGTGGTCCTCCTTACAGTTCTATATGCGAGTGTTGGGGCTCATGGTGTCGACTTTCGAAGCGATACCTTACACCCAGAGTCACACTCGGCTCTTGCAGAAGGCGATTTTGTCGCAATGGGACAAATCCCCCCTATCCCTAGACAGACTGATCAGGTTGGATCATCAGTCCCAAGGATCCTTGATTTGGTGGATTCGGGCTCCGGCCCTAAAGTTGGGAAAATGTTTTCTCCCCCTCAATTGGTCGATAGTAACGACGGATGCCAGCCTATCGGGCTGGGGAGGGGTCCTGGGTCAGTTCTCTGCCCAGGGTCGTTGGTCAGTTCAGGAAGCTTGTCTTCCAATAAATGTACTGGAACTGAGAGGGATCAGACTTTGTCTGTCCCGTTGGTCAGAAAGGCTGCGAGGCCTCCCTGTCCGGGTTCTGTCGGACAGTGCCACGGCTGTGGCATATGTGAACCATCAGGGCGGAACAAGAAGCTCGGCAGCAGCCGCGGAGGCGGCTCTGATCTTTCGGTGGGCAGAACTTCACGTGCCAGCTCTCTCAGCAATCTACATACCAGGCGTGGAAAACTGGCAGGCGAACTTTCTCAGCCGCCGGACTCTGTATCAGGGGGAATGGTCCCTACATCCAGAAGAGTTCCGCCAGATTTGCCTCAAGTGGGGCACGCCAGAGGTGGACCTCATGGCCTCCAGGTTCAATCACAAGGTACAGACCTTTGTGTGCAGAACAAAAGATCCGTTGGCGGTCGCCTCGGACGCACTGGTAGCGCCCTGGGGTCGGTATCGGCTTCTGTACATCTTTCCTCCTCTAAAGCTTCTACCACGGCTTCTGCGCAGGATAGAAGCAGAGGGAAACCCGACAATCCTGGTAGCTCCGGATTGGCCTCGGCGTCCTTGGTACGCCGACGTAGTATGGATGGTGACAGGTGTTCCGTGGCGTCTTCCACTTCGCGAAGACCTACTGTCTCAGGGGCCCATCTTGCACCCTGCTTTACCCTCGCTGGCTTTGATGGCTTGGCTATTGAGTCCCAGGTGTTGTCGGTAGTTTCGGTCGCTCCCATTTCGTCCCACGTTCTACCCGGGGACTCTGTCATCCAGAAGCGCTTCACCTTCTGCGGTGCCTTGTGGACAGTGGTAGGTATGATGCAGCCGCATGGTTCCTGCGGCTCCGGTTAGGCCTCGATGGTCCTAACAGCCCAAAGGGAGACGAAGATAGGACGCGTCTTCGGCACCATCTTCGAAATCTCCTCCTTTCTACATGTCTTCGGCTATGGCTGGGGTCCCGCGATGGTCACGCAGGCTCCGCTGGCGGTTGCCTA
>BLSH010011269.1:9610-63283 GCA_018402905.1 Glandirana rugosa
ACAACGACTTTACGAAGGAGGACGATTCTGCAACAGATAGCCGACCACCACGACAAACAACACCGCCCGACGACTGTTTCGAAACGGTGTAAAGCCGGTACGATTGGGACGGAAGACTCCACGACCGCCACCGTGTCGACGCAACCACCGGAGAAGGAGGAGGAGACGGAAGCGGAACACGAAGGCGACTCGGGGGCCACAGTAAACCCTTACGGGAGTCGTCGCGGAGATGGTCACATGCGAACATCAGCGCGTAGACAACGACGAGGACAGCTTGTCTTTGCCTGTGGGCAGCCTGGCACACATGGCCAACTACATGCTGCAGTGCCTGCACAATGACAGCTGAGTTGCCCACATTGTAACTTCTTCTGATTACTGGGTGGCCACCCTGCTGGATCCCCGTTACAAGGACAACGTGCCGTCCTTAATTCCCTTACTGGAGCGTGAGAGGAAGATGCGCGACTACAAGCGTACACTGGTAGAGGCGCTGCTGAGGGCATTCCCAAATGACACCGGGGGCTCAGCGGAAGCACAAGGCGAAGGCAGAGGAGGAGGAAGAGGCCACCAACGCAGCTGTGCCACCGCCAGCACCTCAGAAGGCAGGGTTAGCATGGCCGAAATGTGGCAAAGCTTTGTCAGCAGCCCGCCACAACAAACAGCACCACCAGCCGATAGACAACGTCTTAGCAGGAGGAAGCATTTCAGCAACATGATGCAAGAGTATGTGTGCACATGCCTACACGTACTGACTGATGGGTCTGCCCCATTCAACCTCTGGGTCTCCAAATTGGCCACATGGCCTGAGCTTGCCGTTTATGCCTTGGAGGTGCTGGCCTGCCCTGCAGCCAGTGTATGATCGGAACGTGCAGGGCAGGGGGCGTTATCACAGACAAGCACAGCCGTTTGTCCACAGCCAACGTGGAAAAGCTAACCTTTATTAAAATGAATCAGGCATGGATCCCACAAGACTTGTCTGTACCTTGTGCAGAATAAACATTTAGACCGGACTCACACAGCCATTCATATACTTGTTTTTTTGAATAGGCCTCAATATTTTGGGGGCTACCCCAATTATAAACAAACAAAAAAAAATACCATGTTGGCTACCTCCTTCTCCTCCTCGACCACCGCCACTTCCACCTACACTGCCATGGTCACGGCCTAGTCAACCTCTAGGCTCCTACTCCACATCTACCCCCCCTTCCCATTTTTTTTTAATTTGATTTTAATTTATTTTCCCTATCCCCATTTTTTTGTAGGGCACTTGCCTTACTCTTACCCTCATTTTACTTCCTTTTGCAGCCCTCTAGCACTTGCCAGGACATTGTTACAGCCATTTTTGTGCCTAAAAGTTTGGGTCCCCATTGACTTCAATGGGGTTCGGTGTCCGGGATAACGTTCGGGCAACGTTCGGTGCCGAACCCGGGCTTTTTCCCAAAGTTCGTCAGGACCCTCCAGACCCGAACGTCCAGGTGTTCGCTCAACTCTAGTCGTAAGGCTTTGCGGGTGTACTTGGAGATTAGAGCTTCTTTGTGGAAGTCTGATGCGTTGTTTGTGCTGAGGAATGGTCCGAGCAAAGGGTTGGCGGCCTCGTCCGCTGCTATTTCCCATTGGATCAGTCAGACCATGACATGCATATGCTGTTCGGGGCAAAGTACCCCCTTTTCCTGTCACGGCTCATTCCACCAGGGCAGTTAGCACTTCCTGGGTTTTCAGACACCAGGCTTCGGTGTCACAGGTGTGCAAGGCGGCTACTCGGGCCTTGGTGCACACGTTTACTAAGCTTTACAAAGTGGATATTTCAGCATCCGCGGATGCTGCTTTTGGCCGCAAAGTTTTGCAGGCGGGGGTGTAGGCGCTGCTGGCGCCACCTGAGAGGAATCTGTTGGGTACAGTTGTTATTGTTTACCCGTCCCTCTTGACTGACACAGCTTTGGGACATCCCCACTTGTCTAATGAAGGGCTGCGTCTGTCAGTGAACGTCAGAGAAAAAGGGATTTTATTAAAATTTACCGTAATTTTTTTTTCTCTGAGTTCACTGACAGACGCAGCACCCACCCCTCTGTGTTGTGTTTGTACGACTTGTTACGAACTGATATGCTATGCAGAGCAGGGGGGTTATATGGGAGAGAGAGGACGGCCCCCTGGGAGGGGTCAGCTTGCTTTCTTTTTATTTGCCTAGTCAACTCCTGGTAGGATGTGCATATAACCCCACTTGTCTAATGAAGGGCTGCATCTGTCCGTGAACTCAGAGAAAAGTATTTTACGGTAAGTTTTAATAAAATCCCTTTTTTTATAAGTAAATGTTTTTTTTTACAAAAGTGTAACAATGGATTATGTCAACCACGACAATTACTCCAGCTAGAAGTGACCCTTTGGAAGTGGCCACTGTAATACTTTTGGTTATATACAGAATTTTAACAGAATGCTAAACTTTAATAGGAACTTGAAAAATAAAAATGTTATTTTTTTTTATAAAAATAGTCAACTTTTCTTCAGTTTCCACAACATAAACATAGGCAGCAGCACAGAATTGGGCCAAAAACATAGAACGATCTAGTAAAGAGCACTTTCAACTACTCTAGTAGGCCATACATGTAGAAAAATAAATATTTTTATGAATATATGACATGATGGATTTTGTAAAAGGAGAGAAACGCAGCTTAGGAACTATTTTTAGGCAACAGAGTTCCACATGAAAAAGACAGCTTGGCTTACCAAGCATCGGGAGACAAACATTTGAGAAGGTAGTTCAAATTTCAATGCTTTCTAGTACAGAATACTGTAAAACCGTTTCCAAAAACTGACAGAAGAGAAGAAACCACTTCAGAGCACTTTCAAATGGTCTAGTGAGCCATAGATTTAGAAAAATACAAATTTGTATGAATGTATGGCAGGATGGATTTTGTAAGAGAAGGGAAACATAGTTTAACATCTGTTTTCAGTCAAAAAAGTTCTGCATGGAAAAGACACAGCTTGGATTAGCAAGCAACAGGACATACATTTGAAAAGGTAGTTCAAATTTCAATGTCTCAAAGTACAGATTACTGTAAAAAAAACAAAAATAAAAAAAATAAAAACATGTTATATCGTAACATTTTATAACAACAAACTCAGAGTTTTTGCACAAGCCCTAATAGACTGCCTTCATAACACCATTTTGAAATTACGATACTCAGAAGTTTGGTTGTGGAAATCTTTTAAAAACACATTTATACCCTTAAGCTGATCTGTTTCCCTATGTTTCTCCTGAGCTTGGTGAAAACTGCTTTGTTCCTGATTGAAAAAATTAACTGTTCCCTGTCTAGAGCTCTAGTCCTGCAGATGGTTCACCTTCTCCCTCTCTCTGCTGTCTGTTCCTTTTCTGGTCATCTTGGTAAAAGGGAACACTCACTGTGCTTGTGCTTTGTGTCATCAAAACATCACCTTCCACTGCCTTATCATCCTCGATGAATGTTGTAGGAGGAAACTATTAAACTATTTTATTGTCAGACGACTCTTGTTGCAAGTCTTCCCTATCGGAAAAAAGCATCAATGTGCCTGAATATGCATTGGAACCTGCCAACAAAAATGGCATGTTAGGCATTTGACAATTGTAACCCCCCCAAAAAATGTTTTTTTTAAAAATTGCTTAATGTCCCATGTAGTTTTCCTGTAATGGAGACTAACGTTTGACTTACCTACTCCAATGTGAAATCCTGTTATGCACAATTGTTCATTTATCCTACAAAAAAAATGTGGTTGTACCTGCAGCTGTCCCACGTTGTCTTCTAAACAGTGTACTTACCTAATAAACTTTTGTATGCTATTGTTACAAGTCACAACGATAAGATTGATTAAAAAAAATTACATTTTGAAAGAAGAAAAAAATCCACATCACTCACCCCTTTACTTTGATTGGAGGTGTCAAATCCTTTCCCAATTTCTGAAATTGTGTCTTCATCAATGAATGGTAACAGAAGTTCCTCATAATCCATGAATTTTAATAAATTTGCTAAACCCAAACCGGTTTCCTTTTTGGAAATAATATAAAACTAACATTAAAATCACAACACAAAAAAAAGACCCCCCCCCAAAAAAAATGGGGAAAGCGAACTTCTGCCTTCCTAATACAAACCAACTCCAAGTTCTGGAGACATTCTTGACCAAGCTAGAGTCTTTCTTTAAAGGCGGGAGATTTTAATCTCACCTTGGACCCCTCAAAGGATTCCTCTGTGCACTTGTCTTCTCTACCCCAAAAGGCACAACATCACCTGAAAGACCTGTTGCATGCTCACCAGCTGGTCGATATTTAGAGAATCTTCCATCCGCAAGAGCGAGATTACTGCTTCTACTCTTCCACCCGCAGATCCTACTCTATAATCAAATTTTTTTTACTGCAACATTCTGCGATTACCTTGGCCTCTAAAGCAGAGATCGGTCAGATAACGATATCTGACCATGCTCCAATTTTTTTGGAGCTTATCCTCCCAAACCCCTCTCATAAGACACCAACTTGGCTTCTGAACGAAACACTCCTTAATGACCCTGAAATAGCAGCGGAGGTCCTACTACACTCCTTTGCGGATAACAGCGGTTCCGTATCTAACCCTCTCATTGTGTGGTCAGCCTATCAGAGGAATACTTATAAAGCATGGCCATGCGGCAAAACAACGCTGTGCCAAAGCTTTATCAGACCTCCTAGCAAAACTTCATGTCCTGGAGAGGCAACATGAAGGTCGACCTGACCGCACGGTGGAGGCGGAGTTGATTAGGACCAGAGAAGCAATCGGGGAACACTCTTTGTATGAGGATAAAAACTACTACTCAGGGCCCTTCGGTCTTTCTATGAGTATGGTGATAAATACGGCCGCATGCTGGCTAACGCCTTGAGAGAGAAATGCACTAGATCATACATCCCTGCCCTTCTAACCCCATAGATGACTAAGATTTATGCCTCGCCAGACCTAGCAGCTATTTTCCGAGACTTTTACTCCAAGCTGTATAACTTAGACTGAGCACATCCTGCTGGCCCAACAGCCCCTTCCCTTTTAAGCATTCAAGAATACCTACAGGAAGCTAATCTTTCTTCCCTTACTAATGAAGATCGGGAGTTGCTATCCCAACCACTCAAGGTAGAGGAATTTACATCCACAGCCAGGGAAGGCCCTTGGGCCCGACAGCTTTACACTTCTCTACTACAAAACATATCAGACTCAGCTTGCAAATTTATCACAACCTTTAATGCCATTCTGGAGGGACATGGCACACCTCCCAACATGCTACGAGAGTCTATCTCTGTAATCCCAAAGCCAGGAAAGGACCCGCTATTGTGTTCTAGTTACAGACCCATCTCTCTTCTAAACTGTGATATAAAGCCTTTCACAAAAATCTTAGCCTCCAGGCTAAATGGATTATTACAATGCTTGATCGGGGTGGATCAGGTTGGCTTCATTCAGACGCAAGAAGTGAGAGATAATACTATCTGGACTTTGAATGTCATAGAGAAAGCAAGAAGATCCCGCATCCCTCTTCTACTACTGTCTACAGACGCCGAAAAGTTATTTGACAGGGTAGATTGGGTGTTTCTCCAGGAGACACGCCATGTTGTCAGAATGCCGAAGCCTGTCCTGGACTGGATCTCTGCTTTATACACTAATCCCACAGCCTCTGTGAGAATAAATGGCTTAGATTCTGAAGTGTTTGCGATTTTGAACGGTACCAAGCAGGGATGCCCCCTCTCACCCTTACTGTTAGTTCTCTCCCTGGAGCCATTTCTCAGTCATATAAAAGATAGCCCAAATATTAGCGGCATTCAATCAGACCAATATCAACACAAAGTCGCAGCCTATGCAGATAAACTGCTATTTTTTAAAACTAAACCTATTACTTCACTACCTTCATTACTGCAAGAACTGAAACGGTATGGCGCACTCTCCAAATTTAAGGTCAACCTCCAAAAATCCGAGGCGCTGCATGTCTCCTTACCAGACCAAGCTCTGGCGGGTCTTTGTCCCTTCTTCCCGTCCAAATGGACCACTCGCTCAATCCAGTATCTGGGAACCAGAGTCCCAGCAAACTTAAACAATATCTTCTCCCTGAATTTTTGGCCCTTCCTGTCAACACTCACCGCAGACCTCAAGAAATAGGACTCTCTTGCTTTGTCCTGGTTTGGCCACTGCAATGTATTAAAGATGAACGCGATGCCAAGACTTTTGTACTTGTACGTTTAAAATAACAGACTTTTTTTTTGCGCTGTACATTCAGCATTCATCAAGTTTCTCTGGCGCATCAAACACCCACGTATTGGCAGAGCGCTCCTGCTGAGACTGAAGCTCAGGGGAGGCATTGGCTTCCCAGACCCTGCCCTGTACTACACGACAATTCACATGACGTGAGTAGTTGACTGGTGCCGTCACAGGGATTTGAAGCTCTGGGTAACCCTAGAACAGGAGATTGCCCAGGCCCCACTGGCTGGCTTTCCCTGGGCAGGAAAACAAATGACTTCTCATTTCTATACAGACCCACTGATTGGCCCCATCCTGACCGAGATGGAAAGATTCTTCCAGCTGTCTTTCTTGTCTAGTTTTCCCTCCCCCATGACAGATTGTGGGGCACCAGGCATTCCCTCCGGGTTCATCGGACCCGGTCTGCACCTTACAGGCTCCAAAGGGACTCCTACGTGCCTCTCATTTTTTTACGCCCCACAGGATGGACTCCTATCAAAGATATGGTAACGGAACGGACATCCATCGGGCTGGACCACTGGAGAGCTATGCAGCTTTCTCACTTCATTAGCTCTATGCCCAAACACGATCTCTTCCCTCGACAGCTTCACTCATTTGAAGAACTCTTTATGGGTGTTTTCCCTATTTGTCGATCCCTCTCTCTGTCTTACAAGGCTTTTACTAGACCCCTACGCCAGCACAGACCCTTCTTTCTTAGCAAAATGGGAAAGGGACCTGCAAACCGCATTCACTGAACCCCAGAAGGAACGCATACTTTTTTTTTGTGCAAAAGTCATCACTTTGTAGTAAATATTAGGAAGCTTCCTACAAATTAACTATGCAATGGTACCACACTCGATCAATTTTGGCCAAAATATTTCCCAGTCAGTCTGATCGTTGCCGGTGCTGTGAGCAACATTCGGGTAATATCCTCCATATTTTTTGGGACTGCCCCAAACTTCAGACCTTTTGGCAACCAGTCCTTAGACTCATTAACACATACACAGATATTTCACTATCCAATAATCCTTCCGCAGTTCTACTAAACCTCACCCCCCTGTCAAGAAAGCGCTACCACAAATCCCTTCTTAATGCTGCTCGGAATTGTATACCGAGCCAATGGAAGCAACAATCTGCCCCCACAGTAGCCCAATGATTCGCAAGGGTTAATGATATTGAACCGATGGAGGGGACCTGACCACTGCCATTCCAGACAAATCAGAGGAACATAAGACCAGGTGGTTTTATTGGGACCTTTTCCGCTTCTCAGGTGCATACCTCAGCTATCAATAATTCAGCCTTTAATTATGGCTGGAGTCTTTAGGTTTCAACTTGATGACTGCATTGCTTGGTGTAGCCTGGACGCTCCTCACCCCCTGGGTGGGTCTGCCCTCCTTCCTCTCCAACATCCCCCCCCCCCCCCCCACATTTTTTTTTTCTTCTCTTTTCTCTCCCCTCCTCTTCTCTTTCAATTTCTTTCTTAGTTTTTTATCTTAAAACAAAAAATGGTATGTCTTGACACCGGTGGGTTACCCCATATTACAATCCCCCCAAATACCAATAGCTGCTATTTAAGAACAACAGGATTCACATTTATGGTAGTTCGACTATCTATATAAATCAACCTGAATGGATCCCTGGATTTCCATATCCTAGACACTTGGATTCTCTGAACATTTATAGTGTTGTGTGTTTTTTTTTTTCTTTTTTTTCTCTTCTCTCCCCCTGCTAATTACCAAGAGTAACCCTGTTTCAGATAGGATCCTTTCAGTTACTGAATATTACTATGCTATCTGGTTTGGTTTGTATATAATGTGAAGTTATCCTTGCATACTGTGTATACTACTAAATATTTTAAAAAAAATGGGGAAAGGATAACCTTTTTAGATTACTTTTAAAGAAAGATAAAATACATACCTTTCTTTATTATTAGTGGTGAATTTCTTCTTGATTGTCCCCTTGGTACCCTGATAATAACGTTTTTGAACGTGTTCCTAAGACCTTGGGGCAATCCCTATTACATTCACAGCGTTGGTAATCTTCTACCACTGCTGTTTCTTCCATGTGGACTCTGTCTTCGACATTTTTGGGCCAATTAGTTTGTCAAACACAGGCACAAGATGCTCAATAATCGCAAGGTTTTCTGCATGTGTAATCTTTAAATTTCACACATGTCCATCCTTCTGTGTCATTTTTTGCGAGAGCAAACTCCTCTCCGCTGTACTGTCACTGCTATTGCACTGCCGTCTCCTTTTCATTCATTTCTTCATTATTCTCCCTGCCCCCTTTCTTGACTGCTGTCGCTGGCCTCTTCCTTCCGTTGTTTATGTTTTGTCTTCAACATTGTCGTCAATGTCTGTGCTGCTGCCAACACTACTGTTGATCATTATTTGACCATAACCTGAAGAAATAGTTAATGTTTTGCATTACACTACTTTTGGGTGTTATGAATACAGTGATGTTCACTTACCAATCTATTCTTTTTTCCAGATGATCCTGTTGGGACCGCTCTCCCCTCATCCATCCTGGAGGATGAAGCTGGCCTCTGATACGTCCACTGCAAAATAATGAATACATTTTAGTATTCAAAATTAACATTTTTGATTATAGATTTGTTGTTATACTTACATTTGATGTTTTCTGTTTGGCCACGTGTCCTGGTTTCTTAACACCAGGTGGCCTTTGAACATGTGTAAAAATATGATTAAGTATACAGTTTACTTTTACATTGTATTGAAATATATTTAATTACCTTTAATTAAGCTCTCTCTGTGCCTTTTTTTCTTAAAAGTCTAAAGGTGGTCTTCCAATGAAAATTGCCAGTAATGAGAGGGAAAAATGAGGGGGGGGGGGGGTGTGAACTATTCAATTTTTACCTTCACCATTGGAAGAAGAGGACTCTGGTCTTGTGCCTCCATGTCCGTATTAGCAGACTGCTCCATCTGTAATATATAAAACACACACACACGTTACAGGTATAGACAATAAATAATAGCAGAGTATGCAGTGCATGGGGGGGTGCATCATTGCAGTGCATTGCACATTTTTGTGCATGCATTCATATTCCATATTATTGATATTATTGAAGTGCAAGCATATTTTGCTGGCGGTGATGTGCATGGTGGATGCTGTATTGCTGCAATGGTGCATGCAGAGCTAGCTGGTGGTGAAGTGCATGGTGGATGCTGTATTGCTGCAATGGTGCATGCATGCGGAGAGTGGTAAAATTCAAGATGGATACTGTTTCGCTGCACCTGGTGCACAAGCACATGGAAATAATGGAGTTGAAGAGGAAGTAAACCCAGATAGGGTTTACTTCCTCTACATTATCCTGCAAAGTAGATGCATAAAGGGGCTACTATGCATTGCATAGTAGCCCACAATGTGCCACTTGCCTGCAAACGAAGCCCGCGACGTCCAGCGCTGTCCCCTGTGCGCTTCCATCTTCTGCCCCTCTTCCTTCTGGGGCCTGTGACTGGCCGGAGTCGCGTGTAGTCACTTCCACGCATGCGCGCGGGAGCCGCCAGTCACGGCACAATCTCAGTGAAGGAACGGCACAGAGGCCGTTTCTTCACTGCGCATGTGCCCGATGACGTGGGCACTTGCAAGTACACTGCATATCTCCTAAACCGTGCAGGTTTGGGAGATATGCAGGGCACCTACAGGTAAGCCTTATTATAGGCATACCTGTAGGTTAAAGTGGTTGTCACGAGTTGACAACCACTTTAAATGTGGATGTTTTATGCAGGAGTAGTGATGTTGTACAAATGTGCCATGCAGAGCTTGCAAGCAGATGTACTGGAGTAGGCAGTGATGGCTGTGTCATGCAGAGCTTGCAAGCAGAGTTGCAGCTAGCAACTTACCATGCGCTCCACCAAATCCACCATGTAAGGCTTCTCTTCCCGTCTCTCGCTCAGGCCTGACATTGTGACAGAAGTCATGCAAAGCCCAGCTTCGCCAACAGGAAATTACCTTAAACAACCTTTAACCACCGACTCATGCGATAACTTACCGCATGAGAAAATGTGGTAATTACCGAATAATCGAAAAATACTGCATTTGTTATTTAACGCAAAATTCTTGCCGTTATTTAAATCTTCATGAATTGACCCCAAATTCAGTTCCACGTCAGGACCCTGGTGATCCTTATGTAGACCATGACAGTTTCTAAATGGAAATGTATTTGATATTGAGGGACAGGGATTCTCAACCAGGGTTCCTCCAGAGGTTGCAAGGGGTTCCTTGAGCAATGGTCAATTTCTACCTCTCAGATAAATTCCCAATGATACCATTGATCTTTTTAGCTATCTGTAAGAAGGTAATTCTTCCCAATGACCACAAGTGTAAGGAGCATCCTTCCCATTGACCATCATACTAATATATCATGAGTTGTAGATTTTTAAATTTTAGCAGGGGTTTCCCGAGACCGGAGAATTAGTTCAAGGGTTCCTCGGTGTTGAGAAAGGCTGTTGTAGGGAATGTAATTTTTTTACTCTTATTGTGATGATTTTGTTTTATTACACATTTGTACGTTTCTCACTATGCTCATGTATCCTCTAATAAAATTACGCACAGGTACAAAATCTATGCAAGATGGCTGGGGAGAGAGTGAAGCATCAGTGACGGGGACACGTCACAGCAGTTGGGATGAGGAAGAAGAGGGTGGTGTCTGGAACAGTGCAGGATCTCAGGGAAGTGGCTCCTCCCACAACTCAGCAGGGTGGGGCCAAGGAGGAAAGAAACCACAGATTAAGGTAAATCATTGAAATTAAAATCAAAGAAGTTGGAGTCACATATTTTCTCAAGAGGTACTATCTGAAAGAGTATATAAAAAGTGCTCCTAAACAAGCTAAACCAAGTTACTTTAAATGTACCTTTAATATACCACATATATCCCATAAAATCCATTCTTCTCTTACACTCATTGACAGACGCAGCCTCTATTCATGACACATGAGGTTTATGCACATCCTACTAGGAGTAGACTAGGCAAAAAGAAAAAAAGCAAGCTGGCCCCTCCCAGGGGGCCGTCCTCACTCCAACATATAACCCCCCAGCATATCAGTTTCTTTATGCCTAGTGCAAGGAGTTAGACCTGGTTCCCTACTGGGATCTGCGGTTCCCCGTTTTTCTTCCTTTTGCTTTTTTCAAGCTATCTGATGAAGACTGCTATCAAGTAGCCGGCTGGGGCATAGAGGATACCTCGAATCCTGGAATTTCCCCAGCACGGCCGACCGATGCGAGCTACCCTTAGCTTTAGCGGGGTCCACCGCATCGTACCCGTTCCGTGCGGGAGGCTAGTGGGTGAACTCCACTTACGTCCGAGTGACCGGACTGCACTCGCATCCAGGGGCGTGCTGGCCAGCAGCATCCCTCCCCACCTGGGGGGAGGAAGGTCTGCTACCGGGTGGCTACCCGCTGCGCCTGTCAGGAATGGTGAGTGACACCCCCCCACCCTCTGGGGTGTGGAGGGGGGGCGACTAGCGGTAATGTAAGTCTGGCGGAGGGTCATGGGGTCAAGGTTCCTGTACCATTTCCCCCCTCACCCCCCCATCCTGTGCCGCACCCCCGCGCTACTTTACCGCCATGCAGCATTTTTTCGCCGCCACCATTTTACCTTGGCCGCATTCGGCGGCTATTTTGCCGCAGCCACTGCCTTTTTAATGGAGGTTTTGACCTCTAGTGACTGCGCGGCGACCATTTTGCCGTAGTCGTAGCCTTTTTAGCATGTGCTTTTGGCCTCTTGTGACCGCTCGGTGACCATCTTTGGTGTGCCTTGCTATTAAAAACGTGTGTGTCAGCGCCATTTTTTTCTTCCTGAATCAGCGGTGCACACACAGCGGCAGTGGCAGCAAAAATGGCAGTGGCGGACAGCACACCTACGGTGGCTAAGAGGGGCATACTGTACAGCAGGTATGGCTGACTTTTCCCTAGGGTGTCGGTGACAGCGGTGCAGAGTCCTCCTGGGCATACCCTGGTCGCTCTGTGGGGCAGTTTGGTGGGGCAGCATTGTGGGGTGTCATGGCCCATAGGCCCTAAAAGAGTTCCAGTGGTACAATGGCGGCCGAACCTGCGGGTTCTTCTCCGGGGGGGTCCGCAGAAGCGCAAGCTGCGCTGGGACCTCTGGTTCCCCTGGACCAGTTAAGTTCCATTTGTGGAGAGTTTTTCGCTCGGGGGGTACTGAGCCGTGCTAAGGGGGTGACTAAAAAGTGTCCACCCCCCGCCTTCCTCTGAGGAGGAATCTGAACCAGATGGGGTCTCTGTGGTCACAGGGCCCCATGTGGAGCTCTCAGATGGTGAACTGGTGCCCTCGGACGGTGAGGAAGACCAGGGGGCCTCGATGGCGCGCGAAAGGGCGCTGGTGGCCTCCCTGATCACCGATATCCGTGAGTCATTGCGGCTGAACCAAGCCGGGGAGTCGCAGGAGACTGTCCATGTTTGTGGGTCCTTTAAGCCGTCACGGACCGCTAAGGCATGTCCTTATGTCCAATTTTTTGACCAGTTTTGTGTATAAGGAATGGCAGCGTCCGCAGAATTCCTTTTTCATTGCCCAAACGGTTTCTCTGTGCGCTATCCTTTTGAGGACAGTTTTTTTGTAGAAGTGGGCAACCCCTGCAGTGGACCCTCCGGTGGCTTGCCTGAATAAGGCGACGACCATTCCCTTGGAAGGGTCTCCATCTTTTAAGGTTCCGGCCGATAGGCGGACGGAGGGTATCCAAGGCTTTGTTCTTGGTGGCGGGGACGGCCATGAGGCCAGCTCTGGTGTCGGCCACGGCTGCACAGCCACTTACGAAATGTGCGACAGGATTGCACAGTGTTTGGGCTGCAGGTGCTCCCCTGAGGCCTTTCCGGTACCTGTGTGTCACAACCTTGGACCTGCTCCTCATGCTGTCGAAGATGTCTGTTTTTGCAGTCATTATCAGACGGTTGCTGGGGTTGCGGTGTTGGTCGGGTTACCACGCGTCCAAAAAGGGCCTCACGGACCCTCCTTTTCAGGGTGGTTGGCTTTTCGGAGCGCAATTAGATGAAATCATTAAGGATCTCACTGGGGGGAAGAGTGCCTTTCTTCCAGAACCCAAGCGGCGGGATTGCCGTCGTAAGCAGGGTCCTTCATTCTCGGCCCAGAAGCGTTTTTTTTACGCGCGCCCTGTTTAGCAGGCAAGGGGCACAAGGCCCGGCAGTCTGCCTTGGGGTCCGGTAAGCGTCCCTGGCAGCGCAAGCCCGAAAAGACTGAGGATAAACCCTCCTCCGCATGATGGGTTGCCCCCGCCTTACTCTCGGGTGGGGGGCCGACTTCTGGGGTTCGCAGACAGGTGGGCTGCTCGCATTTCCGACCAGTGGGTACGGGAAGTGGTGTCCTCCGAGTACAGGATAGAGTTCAGCACTCTACCTCCGGACAGGTTCTTCCCATCGAACCTGAGGCTTCCGCCGGGGTGTCGGGAAGCTCTCTTAGGGGCTGTCCGAACAAGGAGTGATTGTGCCGGTCCCTCTGTTGGAGAGGTTCCGCGGCTTCTATTCAAACCTCTTTGTGGTGCCCGAAAAGGGGTGGGGTAAGGCCAGTTCTGGACCTAAATGTGCTAAATCATTTTGTGAAAGCGCGAAAATTCAGGATGGAATCAGTCCGTTTCGGTCATGGCCGCCCTTCACCAAGGAGACTTAATGCATCCCTGAATTTCAGGAACGCTTATCTGCATGTTCCCATTTGCCTCCGGCATCAGCGATTCCTGCGCTTTGCGGTAGGGGACCTGCATTATCAATTTGTGGCACTCTCCTTCAGTCTGGCCTCTGCTCCATGGGTCTTCACCAAGTTGCTGGCTCCGTTGAGACAGAGAGACATTGCTGTGGTAGCTTATCTGGATGATCTACTCCTGCGAGTGGAGTCGGCTCCGGCTCTGGAGGACAATGTGGCTATCACACTGACCTCCCTGCGAGACTTCGGCTGGTTGATCAACCTACAGAAGTCGACAATGACCCCGTCCTGTCACCTAGAATATCTGGGCCTGATATTGGACACAGAGCAAGCGAAGGTTTTCTACCTCCGGCCAAGTTGCTGACACTGCAAGCAGCAGTGCAAGCCCTGCTGTCACGTCGGTGGTCCTCCTTACGGGTCTGTATGCGGGTTTTGGGGCTCATGGTCTCGGCCTTCGAGGAGATACCGTACGCCCAGAGTCACACTCGCCTCCTGCAGCGAGCGATTCTGTTACAGTGAGACAAGTCTCCGTTGTCCCTGGACCAGCTGCTCAAATTGGCTCATCAAACCAGGGGGTCTTTGGCCTGGTGGCTCCGGGCCCCGGCATTGACTTTTGGAAAGTCGTTCCTTCTCTTGAATTGGTCGTTAGTCACGACAGACGCCAGCCTATCGGGCTGGAGAGAAGTCCTGGGGCAGTTGTCTGCTCAGGGCTGTTGATCGACGCAGGAATCGCGCCTTCCAGTAAATGTTCTGGAGCTGAGGGCAATCAGGCTCTGTCTCTCCCACTGGTCTGCAAGGCTGCGCGGCCTCCCGGTTCAGGTTCAGTCGGACAACGCCACGACAGTGGAGTACGTGAACCATCAGGGCGGAACAAGGAGCTCGGCACCAGCTGTGGAGGTGGCCCTCATTCTGAGGTGGGCAGAACTTTGCATGCCGGCAGTCTCCACCATCTACATTCCGGGCGTAGTAAACTGGCAGGCGGACTTTCTCATTCACCGGACTCTGGATCAGGGGGAATGGTCTCTGCATTCAGAAGTGTTCCTCCAGATTTGCAAACGGTGGGAAATGCCAGACGTGGACTTAATGGCGTCCAGGTTCAATCACAAGGGGCAGACCTTTGTGTGCAGGACAAAGGACCCATTGGCGGCTGCCACGGACGCACTAGTCGCACCTTGGTCCCGGTACAGGCTTCTGTACGCCTTTCCTCCTCTCAAGCTTCTACCGGGGCTCCTGCGCAGAATAGAAGCGGAGGGAATCCCGACAATCCTGGTGGCTCCGGATTGGCCTCAGCACCCTTGGTACACCGATGTGGTGCGGATTGTAACAGACGTTCCCGGGCGGCTCCCGTTTTGCGAAGATCTGCTGTCACAGGGACCCATCCTGCACCCTGCTTTACCCTCGCTGGCTTTGTCGGCTTGGCTATTGAGTCTCAGGTGCTGAGGGATAGGGGTATCTCGGACTCCATGATCCCTACCATGCCTAAGGCGCGTAGGTGTTTTTCGCACAGATATGTTATCACACCTGGAAGGATTATATTGCCTGGTGTGAGGCGGGGGGGTTGGAACCCCCGCTCTTTCTCTATATCTCGGGTGCTGGTCTTCTTGCAGCAAGGCCTGGATACCAAATTGGTTTTGAGTATACTCAAGGGTCAGATTTCAGCTCTGGCGATTCCCTTTTCGACGTCCTTTAGCTACTCATTCTTTGATACATACATTTGTACAGGGTGTACTTCATGTAGCAACTCAGGTACGGTCGCCGTTGGCACCGTGGGATTTAAATTTAGTACTTTCCGTACTGCAGAAACTGCCATATGAGAAAATCAGGGATATTCCCTTACAATTGCTGTCATAAAAAGGTTGCTTTTTTGGTGGCCATTACATCTGCTAGGCAGGTGTCTGAGTTGGCGGCTTTGTCATGTAGTTTTCCCTACTTGGTCCTTCATAAGGATAAGGCAGTGCTGCGCCCTTCTCCTTCATTCCTACCGAAGGTGGTTTCCTCTTTTCACATTAATGAGGACATTGTTCTCCCTTCATTGTGTCCACACCCGTCTCATACCAAGGAGATTGCTTTGCACTCTTTGGATGTAGTAAGGGCTCTGCGGGTGTATTCGTCGGCTACAGCTTCTTTTCGGAAGTCTGATGCTTTGTTTGTACTGACGGAAGGACCGTGCAAAGGTTTGGCAGCCTCATCAGCTACTATATCCCGTTGGATCAGACAGACTGTGACCTATATGTATACTGTTCGGGGTCAAGAATCCCCTTTTCCAGTCACGACTCATTACCCCAGGGCGATTAGCACTTCCTGGGTTTTCAGACACCAAGCCTCGGTGTCTCAGTGTGCTAGGCGGCTACATGGGCCTCGGGGCACGCTTTTGTTAAAATTTTACAAGGTGTTTTGTCAGCATCTGTGGATGCTGCTTCTGGCCGCAAAGTTTTGCAGGCGGCGGTATAGGCACGGCTGGCGCCTCCTGAGAGGATTCTCTTGGGTACAGTTGTTATTGCTGGCCCACCCCTCTTGTTTGACAATGCTTTGGGACGTCCCCATGTGTCATGAATAGAGGCTGCGTCTATCAATGAACGTAAGAGAAAATAGGATTTTATTAAGAACTTACCGTAAAATCCTTTACTCTGGGTTCATTGACAGACGCAGCACACACCCCTCTGTGTTGCATTTGTATGGCTTGTTACGAACTGATATGCTATGCAGAGCTGGGGGGTTATATGCTGGAGTGAGGACGGCCCCCTGGGAGGGGCCAGCTTGCTTTTTTTTTTTTTGCCTAGTCTATTCCTAGTAGGACGTGCATAAACCCCATGTGTCATGAATAGAGGCTGCGTCTATCAATGAACTCAGAGAAAAGGATTTTACGGTAAGTTCTTAATAAAATCCTATTTTTAATATGTCATTAAAAATATCATTGTACAATTCATAGAGTATACAATAAGAAACATTGAAGACATCGACAATAATTTTTTTTTAGGCTGTATTCACATGTAGGCGTTGTGTAAAAGTAGGTGTTGCTGACAGTATCAAAGTACTTACTGATAATTGCCATATCCATTGTCATCTTGGTTGCACGTCACTACTTTGTACATATAACTATCATAAGCATATGTAAACTCCAAAACAAATGTATAATCTATTGCAATGCACCACTTGGTGATCCTGCCAGTAATGCACTTACTGCCCTAAGATATCATGTTTACTCATTGTACTGTTTTTATGGGGGAGCAGCATTGTCACCCAAGGACAAGACTACAGAGTACATCCCTCCCCTTTGTCCATAATTTGTGTGTGTGTGTGTGGGGGCGGGGGGGGGGGGTTCTTAGCACAGGACTGGGAACAATGCAACTGATGAGAATGCAGCACAGGAAGATATCAGTGCACAAGATTTCTGGCAGGATTAACAGGTCATTTTTAGAACTTCTCGAGCCGATGCAGCAACTTTTTTTGACCCCTATTGTTAAAGGGGGCTTCCAGTCTCTTGTAAGCCACCTGCCCACAAACCCCCACAGCCACTGTGCCAGGGCTGTCGAGAAGATGCCCTTGCGTTGATCAACATGGGGACAAGGTAACCCCTCCCTTCCTTATGTTAAGGGCATGTGTTTGGAGATGGGGGGGGAGCACACTCATCCCCACCATTTCCAGGCCTTCCAGTCTGTATGCTCCAATAAGGGTCTGGTATGGATTTTGGGGGAGCCCCACGCCATTTGTCTTCCTTTTCATTTTGTGTTTTTTAGACAAAAATGCCTAAATTCAGGGTGAAAGTTGTACAATTCTTGTGTCAAAATATTTATAAATAAACGTTCCTTTAAATATATTTTATGGTCACGTTTTTTAATACATTTTGGTTAGGTAAATATATTGCACGCTTATGGTATTTATGCTTTTTAACCTGTCTGGAGTCTGGATTTACACTGTGTGAGAGCTGATTAGAGGAAAGGGACACACACCCACTCCACATAGGCAGAGGAAAAAAGGAATATGCAGAGCTGTAGTCTGAATAGACAAGCTCCCTGCTATTCTCCCTCTAAGCACCCTCCTAACACAAATTTTCAGCTACTGTTATCTCATGTGTCTGAGAGCTTGTCAGACCTGACTCATGCAGTTAACAGAGGAATGGAGCACCAGAGAGAAATGGCACTTAGATCTCTGGAGAAAGAGAGAAATCAACAATGCAGATATATGTGCTTAATTCAACTTTCATGAATGGGGGTTTACAACCACTTTAAGCTTTTCATATTATCAGTTTCCCCTCTGTCGTAATGCCTGTTGGTTGCAAAGTTGGAAAGATCAAGATAAACATTGCCACTTGGCTGACAGATTTATACTGGATTCATTTTTCTTCTGAGGCAAATCAATTTGGGGGTTGTGTGAAGTGGGTACTGAGTTATCATTGTTGTCTTGTCCAGTTATAGCTGGCCAGATCAGACAAGAATAATTTTCTTTCAGGTCCTTTAAAATTAAATACCTTAACGGTATATTTTTTATTGATATGTTTCAAAGGGATCATCTAAAATTTTGCACCAGGCCCTTCTCTATGATGATTTTATATTTGTATTTATTCCGCAGACAAAATTTTTGCATATGTAAATAGCGGTCTTGTCATTTGCGCTTTCACGCTTGGTCAGTGGGTGGAAAAAAGTGACCATGGTAAACCCCTCCTTAATGAAAAGAATATGCAGACTATGGTGAGGATTAGACCCAGGTCCCTATTTCTGAAAGGCAACATTTTTGACTTGTGATCACCTTCAAAGCAGATGGTACTGCTAAAGGATTGGGGGGCATAAATGGACAAAGAAAAACAAAGTTTAAAGAAACTTGCAGGTGGTGAAAGATCTGTCAGACCTAACTACCACCAACACTCTCCACTCAACTGTAGGACTGTTGCAAATAGAGGTTTGTTCACATTCTGTATAGGAAAGTACGATCCATCACACAGAAACAAAAAGGCCTCTTTCTTATGGGTGTCATCCATTCAGTCACATTTTTGCAGACTTGTTCAGTTTATAATAACAGAGCTTAAGGCCAGGAGTTTTTATGCACATTGATATCCATTTTCATTCACTTTCATGTGCTTCTTTTATGTGCCCACGTCACACCACAATGTTTGTCACATCAGTTTTTTTTTCCCCGCACAGAAAACTGCATACACATTGCAGATTCCTGCACAGAAAAAAATCTGCATGTGATACCAGTGTTGTGGTGTGAACAGGCACATGGAGAACAATTGTTTTCTTTGAGCCCTTGTAGAATGCATGCAGAAAAACTGACGTCTCTGCACAAGGTGTGAACAAGGCCTAACGGAAGAGGATGAAAAATTGATGTAAACCTGACGACGTGGGTTTAAATTTGTTTGCCCATAGTGCAACAGATGGATGAAAAACTGACAAATGGAACGCCTATGTGAAAGGGACCAAACATGACAGAAAATATTGTACAAGAAGAGCCTCTGTTCAAAGCTCTAATTATTCATCCTTTATTAAACAATATACCTCCTGATTGTTGCAAGAGATGCTCAAATCTGTTGCACTTTTTGCTTTTATCTGGTTGTGTTTGACAATGCAGACTTTAGACAACCATTTAAACCTAAGCCAAAAGGACCTGGTTAGTTTTACTAAACATGGATAAAAGTTTAGCTTGCACTTTGGAAAACACATTTTCTGTATGCATATTATATTGGAAAGTTTTTTGTTTATTCTTACAAGTATAAATGTCATCTCTCTTGCAGGGTCCCCTTAAAGGAGGAAACAGTGATTCCTGGATAAATCCCTTGTCCAAGCAGTTCTCAAACATGGGATTACTGGTAAGATTTATAGTTTTGTCGAGTCTAGTGGTGTTTTAGTTTAAAGCATAAGTAAATCTTATGACCCCCTCCACCAACATACACTTTTAACATATATGCTAGATCACTGTGTGACTATTTTTAAAATGCACAATCTTACTCATACAGGACACACAGGCCCTTGGTTATGTTCCTCTACCTTCAGGTGATACCACACTGGAAAAGCTGTTGGACAACCCCCCTCGGGTATATCCCTATGACCCTACTCCACTTCGTGAAACATAACTGTCACTCATCCGCCCATCCTCCATTCATAAATTGCGTTAAATTTGATGGAAGCTGTGGTACAGCTTCTATGAATGTCGGAGGGGGACAGAAAGGACAGGCATAGTCGGCACTTTGGACGAGTGCCTGTCACAGGTTCAGCACTGGTATTAATCCTGCAGCACAGGAAGATTGCAACTATGGCAGTGTGCGGGGGGCAAAGGGGCAAATAACTTGAGATTGCAACTAAACAGAACAGCCAAGAGCACAGGGAACAGTTTACATTTAATGTAAATACTGTCCCTTGTGCGTGAACTTTTTTTTTTGTAATTTTTTGACTAAACCTAGACTTTAATATCTCCCCTGCTTCCAGTACACACAACCTGGTTGGCTTCATTCCCTTGGTCTTAATTGAAAAGCATTGCTGTGCAAAAGCACACTGGAGGGAGGGAGTGAAAGGTTAACACGCTTCACACTTGCTGTGCTTTGTCAAAACTTTATGCCCCGTACACATGGTTCGACCATCGCATACAACAGGTCGTACTCACGACTGTTGTATGCAAAATCGATCGTTCGTATGCGCGATTTGAACATACGACGGTCGTACAAGGGAGTTGTATGAGCAGACTAGAAAACTTGGTCGTACCAACAAGCTCTCATACGACCGTTGTATCGTGTGTACAGAGCAGTTGGTACAACAAAGTTGTATTGTGCAAAACACGCATGCCCAAAGTCAGGAATCGCTGGATGCTAATTACAATCACCTGAACGTTCTTTCCCCGGCCGTACGATCGTGTAGTGCAGTCAGTATGCTGCATACAACAGCCAACATACGATTTTTTTTTTTTTTTTTTTGCCAACATACGATTTAACGCGGTCGTACGTGCGATCGTCGTCCCTTGTGTACGAGGCTTAAGTTTCATATCTTTCACTACAGTACAGGACACAGGCCACCCTGCCTTTCATTCTTTGGTTACTCTACATTGCTTGCTACAAAACTAAGGACTCAGAGTTGGACAGGGTTATTGGGGAGGCGACCAATGGGTGTGTCTTTCAGAAGCATTTCCAGTGTTAAGTCACCTGAAGGTACCACCCTGTAACCCAGGGTCATAGCCTGTGTCCTGTACTGCATTCCAAGTTATGGAATTTACTGGTTAGTCAAAATTCCTTATTTCTGTAGCTATACTCCCTTTTCCTCTTATAATGTCTGCTCTATGATTAATTGTACTGTAGTCGATATTTATATGACAGAGTTGTAAAAACAATACGTGAGATTAATTGTCTCCAATTTTAAATTCATGGACAATTACCTCATCATTTCTTCTTAAATGTTGTACAGAGCCAAGTGGATGACCCATCTCCCAGTAAGATGGACCACCCTGTTGGTAAGTTACCTGCCTTTTGTTTGTGTGTTGCTTGAAAGTACTAGAGTTGCTGTAGTCCATATACTGCACTTGAAAAATATAAGAAATTAAAGTGTTACTAAACCTAGGACCCTGCATTCACTATAGATGGTCTCCCACAGTGCACAGAACATAGACATGCAATTATTTTAGTACATCTAAATTGCTAAATTCCTTTTCTCAAAAGCAGTTAGCAGTCTTGTGGCTTCTAGCAGTATCTATCCAAGCACTAGTTAAAGCTTGTGGGAGGAGTTTTCATACTGCACTGAGCTGTCCTATCAGGATTCAGGACCCCTGACCCTCTGTCTGGACAGTGCTGATTGGTCCTGTGCTGATCACATGCACTTTCCCAAGGGGGAAAAAACTCTAGCAAAACAGACCCAACTGAGCATGTGCAGCCTGACTCCATAGGCTCTGTATTATCAGGGGACAGTGGGGAAGATTTATGCATACAAGATCAAGTAGCCTTTTTACACTATGCGGAGGATTAACACCTTCGGTTCCACAGTGAGTATAACGAGCATTCTTTACTGCATATACAGACTGATTTTACTGTTGTGTGTTTAATAACAATTTAACAACTCTATCGTCCATTGAGGGACATGGTATTTGTAGGTAATCTTAAGCTGGATACACACATCCAATTTTCTGTAGATTTTTTCCTTCAGATTTACCAAAACCATATAATATGAGGTCAGACCTTAGGATTTTCAATTTGTATGTAATCAGGTAAGCCCTTGCACTACATGGTTTTGGTAAATCTAAAGTAAATCTGACAACAAAAGTTGGATAGTGTGTATGGGGTCATAAGCCCCGTACACACAATGAAAATTTCGGACAGGAATTTTCGTTTGATGGCCTGCCGTCCGCAATTCTTACCGTTAGTATGCTCCTTTCGACAGCAGATTTTGATTTTTCGTCAGACAAAAGCTGGATGTGCAGGCTACAAATTTTATTTTGTACGACAATGTAACGTCCGAGACTACGCATGCTCAGACACGAAAAAAAAAAAATGAAAAAATATTCAAAACATTACGCCGATTCTGACGTTGAGTTCAGTCGTACAAATTTTTTTGTGTTAGTACGCTCTTCACTTTCGACATGAGATAAGCATCCAACAAAAAAATGGACGTTCTGTAGTCCAAAAATCGGATTGTGTGTACGAGGCTTTAGAGTGGAGTTATGCTGCTGCCTTCACGATGCTGGAAAACAATTTTTTTTCTAGCCAACACCCTGTATAATCCCTCCTTCAACCATCATGTCTCAGTTCTTCGCTAGTGTCCTAGGTGCTTGGATACTTTTTTCCTCAGCTCTGCAGAGAACAGATTTCTCCCTCCATTTTTTTTTCTGTCTTCTTTTTTTTTTCTCTGTCTTTTTTTTTTATCTTCAAATCTACACAGATTTTGTTTTACTTCTGGTTCAATTATTTTTATTACAGAAAAAGTATTGAGACATACAACAATGTCAAATGCACCTAGACTGCCCACGCAGGGGCTAGAACTAGGGCATAAGAGATTTTGTTTTACTTCAATCAGAAGGTCAATTATTGATCAGAAATAACTTTTTGCGCTGCTATTCCAACACAAAATATTAGAAAGTCCTACAACTGCCCACACCTTACGTCACTCCCAAAAGTGTTTAAAAAAACAACATACAGCGGGTAAAATAAGTATTGAACACGTCACCATTTTTCTAGGTATTTCTTAAGGTGCTATTGACAGGACATTTTCACCACATGTTGGTAGCAACCCATACATACAAAGAAACAAATAGATTCAGAAATTAAGTTATGTGTAATAAAATGGAATGACAGGGAAAACCTATTGAACACATGAAGAGTGGGGGGGTGCAAAAATTCATGGAAAACCAAGGCACCAGCTGAAATTTATCAGTAATTAGAAAGCAAACCTGCCCCTTGTCAGTGCAATATAATATCAGCTGGTTCAGTCTCAACTGATGGCCTATAAAAAGGTGTCTCATTATCAACGTGTCACAAAAGAAACCTCTCATGATGGGTAAAAGCAAAGGTCTCTCTCAAGACTTTCACAACCTCATTGTTGCAAAACATACTGATGGCAATGATTACAGAAGGGTTTCTAAACTTCTGAATGTCCCTGTGAGCATTGTTGAGGTTATAATCTGGAAGTGGAAAGAAAATCATTTCACCATAAACCGACCACGACTAGGTACTCCTTGCAAGATTTCTGATAGAGGAGTGAAAAGAATTATCAGATTCAGGGTTGTCCAAGAGCACTTGAGAGCTTCAGAAAGACCTGGAATTAGCGCAGGGCTTGACAAATTTGCTTTGAATCCAGGAACCAGCTAAAAAAGTTAGGAGCTTTTTTTTTTTTTTTTTTTCTAACTAACAAGTCTTACAGATTTAACCTGTCCCCAAGGTGAACTTATTCTTTAACCCTTTCACAGTCAGAGCCGTTTTTGCACACGTTTAAAAAATAATTTTAGGCCTGAAAATTGCATAAACCCCCCCAAACATTATATATTTTCTGAAAGCAGACACCCTAGAGAATAAATTAGTGGTAGTTCCATTTTTTTTATGTCACACCATATTACCGCAAAGGTCTAGGAAGCACAAAATTGCAGTTAAAAAACACATTAAAAGTTCATTTAAGTGGCTCAAAAATGCAATAAATTGCCCAATATTTTGGTCAAATATTAAAGCAGAGATTGCTCCGAGTAAATGGATACCTAACATGCCAAACCTTAAACATGTCAGTACCCTATATTTTCCAATAGGTGACACTTTAAAAGCCCCCTCTAGGTCATCAGTTTAGTATTATGAGGGAGGTCTGGTGCTGGAATAATTGTTCTCATTCTGGTGTGCACGGCAATATGTAACGTGTATCGCAATCAACGTTTCCAGGCATAGGCCCTGCCACGTTTGTTTGTACGTGTGTATATGTGGAGGTGGGGAGCCTCATTTTTTTATTTGGGGAGGGGTGGGGGGGAGGTTATGTGCTTGGGTGTAACAATTTTTTTTCAATTATTCATTTTTTTCCCATTACATAGAGGACAAAAATTCCCCTGTGTGATGGTTTTTGGAACCGGTTCTCTTAGACATTCAGGGTCACTGAATGTAATGCAATGCACATCGCACTGCATTACATTCTGTCCCAGCCCCGATGCCCAATGGAAATTGTCAACGGGGACCCAGAAATGATGTCACATGTCCCTTCCAGGTCAACAACTAGAAGGGCAGGAGAGCAATGCCGGCCCCTGTGGGGCGGGGGCACTGGATGTGGGGAGCATTGGACAGCCCAGGTGCCAGGTTGAAACTTGAATTGGGGACCTGGCGCCTGGGGTTTGTCGAGCCCTGAATTAGCAGGTACAATTGTTTCAAAGAAAACCATAAGTAATACACTCAACTGGCATGGCATGTATGCTTGCTCACCACGCAAGACTCCATTGCTGAAGAAAAAGCATGTTGAAGCATGTTCAAAGTTTGCTGTACAACATTTAGACGAGCCTGTAAAATACTGGGAGAATAGTCTGGTCAGATGAGACCAAAATTTCTGAAGGTCAAATGGCACTTCACATCACCCCAAAAACACCATAGCATGTGGATGTGGGAGGATCATGGGTTGGGGCTGTTTTACAGCATACAGTACTGGCAAACTTCATGTCGTTGAAGGAAGGATGAATGTAAAAATGTACTAAGACATTCTTGATAAGTAATAATCTACTGTCATTATGATCCCAAACACAAAGCCAAGGAAACTCTCAGTTGGTTTCAAAGAGAAATCAAAGCTGCTAGAATGGCCTAGCCAATAACCTGACTTGAATTCAATAGAAAATCTATTTAAAGAACTAAAGATCAGAGTTCGTAGAGGAGGCCTACGGAACCTTCAAGAATTTAAGACTGAGACAAGGAGAGGCACTTCTAAGTGCAATAGATAAAATACAGTTTGTTGGAAAGTAGCTAAAACACTCACATGGGATAAAGTTAAAACGAGCACAGCAGCTTTCCAATATAGGGAATGGGAAGAGCCGATCAAAGCCACAGGCTCAGTCCAATTATCGATGTAGCGGTGTCCTCTACAGCCGTATGATGTGAAGAGTCAGCTGTGGGGCGGAATGAGAGCGAGGTCCGGAACGCAGACTTGGCTGGCACAGGTCGATGGCGTCATCAGATGCGACGCGTTTCCTTAGCAAGCTCCGATGGGTGTGGGAAGCCTGCGCTACTTCTCCAGGCAGCAGCAGGGGGAGTCGGAGAGCCAAGCCAAGTCTGCGTTCTGGACCTCGCTCTCATTCCGCCCCACAGCCAGCTATTCACATCATACAGCTGTAGAGGACACCACTACAGCGCATATTGGACTGAGCCTGTGGGTTTGATCGGCTCTTCCCATTCCCTATGTTGGATGGCTGCTGTGCTTGTTTTAACTTTATCCCATGTGAGTGTTTTAGCTACTTTCCAATAAACTGTATTTTATCTATTGCACTTAGAGGTGCCTCTCCTTGTCTTTTTCTTCACAGTGCATGGTGGACTTGGGATCCAGTTCACCTTAGAAGGCTGCCTCCTGTGCTATTCCTGTGGACTAAACCTGTAACAGTGTTAATACCCTCTTACTACAGCTGTAGGAATCCCCTTATTTTTTCTAAAGTTTGTGAATGTTATCATTGTACTTCGGTATTTCCATTTTATCATAGTTCATTTGTTATTTTAGCTTTTTCATTAGAAGGACTGATTTTATTCCTGCTCTTACGCCCTATACTTGTTGCAAGAATTTAAGACTGTGTGGAAGAATGGGCCAAAATCACACCTGAGCAATGCGTGCAACTAGATTCTCCATACAGGAGGCGTCTTGAAGCTGTCATTACCAACAAAGGATTTTGTTCTAAGTATTAAATCAATTTCAGTTAGCGTGTTCAGTACTTTTTCCCAGTGTGTTCCATTTTATTACACATAAGTTAATTTCTGAACTTATTTGTTTTGGTTTCTTTATATGTATGGATTGCATTGGTTGTTACCGACATGGGGACAAATTTCAGGTCAATAGCATCTTTAGAAATATTTTTAACTAGAAAAAATGTGACGTGTTCAATACTTATTTCTCCTATCGTTCACTGACAGACGCAGCTCTCCATTACGTGTGGGGTTTATGTTGGTCTCACTAGGAGTTAACTAGGCAGGGAAAAGAAACAGCTGGCCCGTCCCATGGGGCCGTCCTCTCTTCCCACATAAACCCCTTCCATAGCATAGCTCATCAGTTTAAATGCCTAGTTTGCAAGGAGTTGACCTGGCTTCCCTTTAGGGGAATTGCGGTCCTGTTTGTGACCATTCTTTTTATTTAATTTTATTTTCTTGTCTTCTATCAAGATGATCTGCTATCAAGAAGCCGGTCGGGGCATGGAGAGTCCATGGGCTCTGTACTTTCCCCGACCTGGCCGACTGATGCGAGCCAGTCCCGCAGTATGGGGACCCGTCGCATAGTACCCGTTCCGTGCGGGTGGCTTGGGGTGATCCCCACTTACGCCCAGCCTGGATGCGATTCGGTAGGGCGAATTTCTGGCCTGCAGCGTGCCGTCCAGGCAGGGGCAGAAAGTCTGCGACTGGGTGGCTACCCATGGCACTCGTCCGGAGTGGTGAGTGAGAGTTCCTCCCTTCCCCCCTTTTCAGGGGCGGAAGGGGGACCGATGGAAAAAATAATATATTTCTTTTTGTCTGGGTAGCCGATAGCAGGGGTGCGTGGAGCACCTGCCCCCCTTCACACCCCACCCCCGCACAGCACCCCATCCATCTGCGCCGTCATTTTTGTTTTCGCCTCCATGCGGCGATAGGCTGCCATTTTGCGGCGGACCGCCGCCATTTTGCCGTAGCCGCAGACATATCTGGTCTATGGGACTTTCCCTCTAGCGCTCAGAGCGGCTGTTTGCGGTACAGGGGGTTTCGGCCTCTAGTGTCTAACGGCGGCCATTTTGACCACATGCCTCTGCAAAAAACGTGTGTGTAGCGCTTTCCCTTCTCTGTGGAGCGGTGGTGATCGGACGGCACGACTCTTCTGACGATCCTCCGGGGTTAGTGGCTGCAAAAAACAGCAAGTAACAGCTGGGCTCCCCTGTGGGTGCTGGTGGTGGTGGGTGCAGTCCTCCTGGGTTCCCTGGTGCGCTGTGGGGCAGTGGGAGTGCCTCATCCTCTTTAGTACCACGTGTGTGTCACTGAGAGGGGTCTGGGGGCAAATAGCAATGGCAGATTACACTGCCGAACCTGTTGGGTAGGCATCAGCGGTGGCGCAATCTGCGCAAGGGGCATTTTTGGACCAGCTACTGCCGGTCTTTAGTGAATTTCTGCCCCGGGCGGAGGTCTCCCAGCAGGCCTCCAAGAAGCGTCCCCTTCCTCCCCCTTATTTATCGGGGGAGGATTCTGATCCGGAAGTGGTCTCTGTGACCCCAGTGGACCTATCTGATGGGGAACTGGGCCCATCGGACAGTGAAGAGGATCAAGGGGCGGCAGCTGCACGCGAAAAAGCGTTGGTCGCCGCCATTATCACTGGCATTCGCACTACGCTGCGATTGAGCCAGGATGGTGAATCGCAGACTTCTGCGTATGTGTGTGGGTCCTCTAGGGCCCCCAAGGCTTACCCCTACGATCAATTTTTTGATCGTTTTCTTTACAGTGAATAGCAACGTCCGCAGCTTTCCTTTTCGCTGTCAAAACTGTTCGCTGCTCGCTATCCCTTTGAGGAAAGCTTTTTGAAAAAATGGGAATCGCCTGTGGTGGACCCACCGATAGCCCGCCTTAGTAAGGCAATGACTATTCCTCTAGAAGGGTCTGCTTCTTTCAAGGACCCCGCTGATAGAAAAACAGAGGCGCTTTTAAAATCGCTTTTCCTGGTGACAGGTTCTGCTGTGTGGCCAGCCATGGCGGCTCAACATCTGTCGGAGCGTATGGTGGAGCTTCAGTCCGATCTGGAATGAGGCCGCCTGATGGATGCACCGCAGAGGGCTGAGTTTTTGCTCCAAGGGTTCAAGTACCTTTGTGATGCGGCCATTGATTTACTGCCGATGTTATCCAGGATATCGATTTTTGCCGTTATCCTCAGACAGATACTTTGGTTGCGTTCTTGGTCCGGCGACCATGCTTCCAAAAAATGTCTTGCTGACCTCCCTTTTCAGGGTGGACGTCTATTTGGTCCACGGTTGGATGAGATCATAAAAGACTTTACGGGAGGTAAGAGTACCTTTCTTCTGGAGTCCCGGAGGTGCGAGTTTCGCCGTAGACAGGGGCCCTTTCCCTCGCGTCAGAAGAGGTTTTTTCGTGCCCCGAGCGTAACAGGTAAGGGGAGCCGTCCCGGTAAGGTCGCTGCAGGGGCCGGTAAGCGGCAGTGGCAGCGCAAAACTGAAAAGGCGGAAGACAAGCCCTCCTCAGCCTGATGGGTTGCCCCCACCCGGGTGGGGGGACGTCTTCTGGGGTTCGCAGACCGGTGGTTGGCTCACATTCCCGATCGTTGGGTCCGGGAAGTGGTGTCCACCGGGTACAGGATAGAATTCAACACTCTACCCCCAGACAGGTTCTTCCCATCAAACTTGGGGCTCCCGCAAGATCGCTGGGAGGCCCTTTTCGGGGCTGTTCAAGCACTTTCAGACCAAGGAGTGTTTGTGCCAGTGCCTCCAGAAGAGAGGTTTCGAGGTTTCTACTCAAATCTATTCGTGGTTCCTAAAAAAGGGGGCCGGGGGTTCGACCAGTACTGGACCTAAAGGCCCTGAACCGGTATGTCGGCGCGGAAATTCCGGATGGAATCTATCTGCTCGGTTGTGCCCGCCCTCCATCAGGGGGAGTTTCTGGCGTCCCTGGACATCAGGGATGCGTACCTCCATGTACTCATTTGTCCACGGCATCAGCGCTTCCAGCGCTTTGCGGTGGGAGACCTCCATTTTCAATTCGTGTTTTTCACAAAACTGCTAGCCCCGGTGTTGGCGTTGCTGCGACAGAGAGGCATTGCGGTAGTAGCCTACCTAGTTGACCTGCTCCTGCGAGCGGAGCCTGCCTCGGCTCTGGAGGAGAATGTGAGGATCACAATGACCTCGCTGCAGGATTTCGGCTGGTTACTCAACCTGCAGAAATCGTCGGTGTCACCGACCAGTCGCCTGGAGTACCTGGGTCTGATATTGGACACAGTGCAGGCGAAGGTGTTCCTCCCTCCAGCCAAGTTGCTGTCTCTGCAGTCGGCAGTGCGAACCCTTCTGTCGCACCGTCAGTCTTCGTTACGATTCTGTATGCGGGTGCTGGGGCTCATGGTCTCGTCTTTCGAGGCGATACCATTTGCCCAGAGTCACACTAGTCTTCTTCAGCGAGCAATTCCGGCTCGGTGGGACAGGTCACCTCGGTCCTTGGACCTTCTGATTCGTCTGAGCTCACAGACCAGGGTGTCTCTGACCTGGTGGCTTCGGGACTCGGCCCTAACTCAGGGGAAGTCGTTCCTGCCCCTCCAGTGGGTGATCATCACCTCGGATGCCAGTCTTTCAGGCTGGGGAGGGATCCTGGGGCAACTATCAGCCCGGGGCCGTTGGTCGGCACAGGAGGCTTGCCTCCCCATCAATGTGCTGGAGCTGAGAGCAATCAGATTGTGCCTATCTCACTGGACAGTGAGATTGCAGGACCGTCCGGTCGGAATTCAGTCGGACAATGCCACAGTAGTGGCGTATGTGAACCATCAGGGCGGCACAAGAAGTCCAGCAGCTGCGGCGGAGACAGCTCTGATACTGCGTTGGGCGGAATGTCACGTTTCGGCAATCTCCGCCATTTACATTCCAGGTGTGGAGAACTGGCGGGCGGATTTTCTCAGTCGCCAGACGCTGGACCAGGGAGAGTGGTCCCTCCACCTGGAGGTGTTCAACCAGATTTGCTGCAGATGGGGGACGCCAGACGTGGATCTCATGGCATCTCGGTTCAATCACAAGGTGGAGACCTTTGTGTCCAGAACGAAGGATCCGTTGGCAGTGGCCACGAACGCTCTGGTGGCCCCCTGGGGCCGTTACCGACTTCTGTATGCCTTCCCCCCGATAAAACTGTTACCGCGATTGATCCGCAGGATAGTGGCGGAGGGAATACCAATAATCCTGGTGGCTCCAGATTGGTCTCGGCGCACTTGGTACGCCGATGTGGTGCAAATGGTGGCAGACGCCCCCTGGCGGCTCCCGCTGAGAGACGATCTTCAGTCTCAGGGGCCCATCTTGCACCCTGCTTTACCCTCGCTGGCTTTGATGGCTTGGCTATTGAGTCCCAGGTGCTAAGAGACAGGGGAGTCGCTGACTCAGTGATCCCTACATTGTTGAAGACTCGCAAGTGTACTTCCCACAAGATTTACCATCGCACCTGGAAGGCTTATATAGCTTGGTGCGAGGCAGAGGGTCATAACCCTCGCTCTTATGTGGTATCCAGGGTCCTAACTTTTTTGCAGCAGTCCCTGAACTAAAAACTGGCTTTGAGTACTCTTAAGGGCCAGATATCGGCTCTGGCAGTTCTTTTCCAGAGACCTTTGGCTTCGCACTCGTTGATTCGTACCTTTGTTCAAGGTGTACGACATGTGGCGCCTCGGGTGAAGGTTCCGTTGGCTCCGTGGGATCTGAATTTGGTGCTTTCTGAAACCGCCTTATGAGAAAATCAGGGAGATTTCCTTACAACTGCTCTCGCAGAAGGTGGCTTTCCTAGTAGCCATCACCTCCGCCAGACGGGTGTCTGAATTAGCAGCACTCTCGTACAAGTCTCCCTACTTAGTCCTGCATAAGGATAAGGCGGTCTTGCGACCCTCTCCTTTCTTTCTTCCAAAGGTGGTTTCTTCCTTTCACATTAATGAAGATATTGTCCTTCCTTCATTGTGCCCTCATCCATCGCATCCAAAAGAAATTGAATTGCATGCTTTGAACGTATTGAGGGACTTAAGAGTGAATTTGTCTGCTACAGCTTCTTTTCGAAAAGCTGATGCCCTGTTTGTGCTGCCTGAGGGTCCGCACAAAGGTTTGGCGGCTTCCTCGGCTACGATCTCTCGTTGGATCAGACAGACTGTGACCCATGCGTATTCTGTTCAGGGCAAGGTTCCTCCTTTTCCGGTCACGGCTCATTCTACCCAGGCTGTTAGCACTTCCTGGGCTTTTAGACACCAGGCCTCGGTGTCACAGGTGTGCAAGGCAGCCACTTGAGCCTCGGGTCACACTTTCACTAAATTTTATAAGGTTGATGTGTTTGCATCTTTGGATGCTGCTTCTGGCCGCAAAGTTTTACAGGTGGCAGTGTAGGCGTGTCTGGCGCCTCCTTAGAGGTTCTGTTGGGTACTGTTGTTAGCGTTTACCCACCCCTCTTTTTGACACAGCTTGGAGACATCCCCACACGTAATGGAGTGCTGCGTCTGTCAGTGAACGATAGGAGAAAAAGGGATTTTATTAAAACTTACCGTAAAATCCTTTTCTCCGAGTTCACTGACAGACGCAGCACCCACCCCTCTGTGCTCTGTTCTTTGTACGGCTTGTGTACGAACTGATGAGCTATGCTATGGAAGGGGTTTATGTGGGAAGAGAGGACGGCCCCATGGGAGGGGCCAGCTGTTTCTTTTCCCTGCCTAGTTAACTCCTAGTGAGACCAGCATAAACCCCACACGTAATGGAGAGCTGCTGTCAGTGAACTCGGAGAAAAGGATTTTACGGTAAGTTTTAATAAAATCCCTTTTTTACCCGCTATAAAAGTAAATTCAGTATAGTGCTATTACAACATCCAACTGAATTATACATGTGAAAGTTAAATAATAAAACACGAAATAAAAATTGTCCACATGAAATATACTCTCTCGCGTCTTCTTTAAGTAATACACATCCGTGAATATGTGCTTTTATATTGCATTCCCTTCACTTCTTCACCACCACCAATTGTGCTGTCACCTGAAATATGACCCTCGCACACTGAAAGGTTCACAAAACGCTTATGTCACTTTCAAATACAATCATCCTTCCTACATGGCCTCTTATCCTTTATCACTCAGATCCACCAGTACGGTCCTTTTCAATGGTGCCTGTCCATCTCTAGTGTCCTCCATTCTCCACTCCTCCAAACTTTAGTGTCACCATAAAGCAAAACAAACACTCCATAGTGCTTTACTGGTAAAATAAAGCTTTATTTCCAACCCACCATATGACTAAAACTCACATTTATAAGGTGCATCACTATGCACCCACATGCAGCATAAAAACAAGAACTGGCAATAATACAGCCAATGATACATGTAGCACACTAATTTTTTTATTTTATTTTATCAGGAATAAAGTTTATTAGTCTTTAATAAGCCAACATAACATTCACAGCCAAAATATACAACATTTGTGGCATCACAAAGCATGTGGCACACTTTTTAAATGGGCATATCGTTTGCTGATGTATCCAAAGCCACATCTGATGTGGTTCGTCACCAGGACACATGGCTTCCTCGTGGGGAATCTAACTGTATTGACAACTGTTTCCCTGTGACATGACCAGCGCCATTTTATTGGAGACCAAGATTATTTCATGCACCTTATAGATGCCTGAAACCTGACTTGTATCTTCGTGCAGATTTCTGGGAAAATTGGTGAGCCAATCACGCAAGCAGAAAATTATGTTTCTGGGGGGCGTTCTGTACACATTCTGTGTACAGAACACCTCCATATTGCATTGCATTTTCAGAAAATTACAGAGCTGCAGATTGAAAAGGAAAGGTCATTTTTAATATTACAATATGACTTGTGTCGCAATTGTATATGCTATATTATTTTTTCTTTATTTGCAATTTTGTTTCCCCCACGAAATTGGAGTTACCCTAGAAGTGTGAAAAATATGAAAAAAAAATATCAGAAAGGAGGCAAATACTTTTTTACAGCACCGTGTACACACACATATGTGTGTGTATATATATATATATATATATATATATATATATATACAGTTGTGCTCATAGGATTACATACCCTGGCAGAATTTGATTCCTTGCCCATTTTTCAGAGAATATGAATGATAACACAAAAACATTTCTTTCACTCATGGTTAGTGTTTGCCTGAAGCCATTTATTATCAATCAACTGTGTTTACTCTTTTTAAATCGTAATGACAACAGAAACTACCCAAATGACTCTGATCAAAAGTTTACACACCCTGGTGATTTTGGCCTGATAACATGCACACAAGCTAGAGAAGAGCAAATGGGACTTTAGTTGAGACGCAGATGATCTGCGTCTCCATCCCTGATTCAATGAGAAAAGAGAAGGAAGTTGTGACTTTAAATACGGATATATAAGGACACTGACCAATGTGCTTTGTGCAAGTATTATTGTTTATTGACCCTCCAAGGTCCTGGAAGGCAAGGTAAGTACCATACAGAATAAACAAAGTAATTCCATCACAACATAAATTAAACAAATATATAGCAAACATATATGTGTTTGTGTTTAAAACTGCAGAACACTCTGCCTGGTAATTGGAGTGGAGCATCTGCCATAGCGTGCAGTAAAACACTTGGGAATGGATAGAAAGACCATATGATAGTATGGAAATTGGCTTCAGTAGAGAGATAGCATCATGGTAAAACCGACGCGTTTCGTGGGCTAGTACCCACTCATCAGGGGTAGATGCAAATATATCTATATAAAAAAGGTAACAAAGTAAAAATATCCAAGGGTCTAATGGCATGTCTGAATGCCATGATGAAGTACATGATATGGGTACAAAATGGGGCGAGATAGTCAAACCTACCCTTAAAAAACACCATGTGTGGTGTAGCAATATGAGCCAGGCCGCCTGGACGTCTGTCACGGGAGCTGAGGACATGGTGACATGAGCAGGGGAGGGGACCACCACGCAGATCACCTGAGCAGCAGACATCTGTGGATGAATATGTGTGTGTAAATGGGTTGAATGAAATGTGAATGTGTATGAAGGGTGCGGAATGTGAAAACAAAGTTGCGAAGCTATACACCAAAACAGGGAAATATGAGGCAAATGATAAGTGCCTGTGATAGAGTACAAAAAGGCTGGAATCATTGAAAACCTAGACCAAGATCCACCACCAAGGGTGGCTATGGGAGAGGTGCAAAAAATGTAAGGGGAAACTATAAGTCAAATAATTACCACAGATGTGAAGTCAAGGAATAAGTCTGCAACCAGCCGTGTCCATGTTTATGTGTAGTGCTATCACCACGCTGTCTGCCGTTAGTTGGACTCTGCATAAATACTCCCAGTCAGCCCAGTAACCCCGCCCAAAGTTACACAGGCATGACCAGGTGAAGGAGGGCATCCGAGCCAGGGGCAGTTTCCCCACACACCTGGCCAGGATCACTCCACCCAATAGTGAGCCAAGATAGAAACATATCTCTCTTGCCGAAGTGCACCCGAGAATGCACTACCAGCATGGAGCGATGGCGTAACATTGATGCGCAGATCGGCCGATCCATCCCCCCAACCACTGGAACCAGGGAAGGGGAGATCGCAGAGAGCGCGTCGCAGCTCCCGATAAGGCAAACACCAGAATTGGTGTTTGCCTTGGGACTGGGGGGGTGGGGCTGGATAGATTGGCCGATCTGCGCATCGATGTTACGCCATCGCTCCATGCTTGGTACTCTCTCTGGTGCACTTCGGTTGGAGCGATATGTTTCTATCTTGGCTCACTGTTGGGTGGAGCGATCCTGGCCAGGGGTGTGGGGACCCTGCCCCTGGCTCGGACGCCCTCCCTCACCTGGTCATGACTGTGTAACATTGGGCGGGGTTACTGGGCTTGCTGGGAGTATTTATGCAGAGTCCACCTGACGGCAGACAGTGTGGTGATAGCACTGCACATGCACATGGACACGGCTGGTTGCAGACTTATTCCTTGACTTCACATCTGTGGTAATTATTTGACTTATAGTTTCCCTCACACTTTTTGTACCTCTCCCATAGCCACCCTAGGTGGTGGATCTTGGTCTAGGTTTTCTCTGACTCCAGCCTTTATGTACTCTATCACAGGTACTTATCATTTGCCCTCTTATAGCGCTGCGCAAACTGCTATATAAATACTGTATTGTAATAATAAATAATAATGGCTTTTCCATTTTGTTTTCACATTCAGCACCCTTCATACACATTCACATTTCATTTTACTTCACACCATGGCAGACACTCCACTCCAATTACCAGGCAGAGTGTTCTGCAGTTTTAAACGCAAAAACTCATATACCGTATGTTTGCTATACAGGCGGTCCCCAGGTTACAAACAAGATTGGGACTGTAGGTTTGTTCATAAGTCGAATTTGTTTGTAAGTTGGAACAGGTACATTTTTTAAGTGTAGCTTCAGCCAAAACAAATATTTTTAAGCTTTTTGGATAGCATAGTGAAGGGAAAACACCCCTGTAATGTTTGTTTTGCTGTCTATGTTTCTGTTCAGAAGATTTCACCTCACTTCCTGTCCCAATGATAATTGGATTTTGAAAATTTTGGATTGTTGTGGAAACAAACCTTGGTGATAAAGAATCAGTGGAGACACCTTTTTGCCATAATAACTCTTACAGGAGTGAATTTCCCTTCCTAGGGGGAGATTTCCTCTCACTTCCTGTTGTCTCGCTCCGTTTGTAAGTAGGAGTCGTTCATAAGTTGGATGTTCATAACTAGGGGACCACCTGTATATTTAATTTATGTTATGATGGAATTATTTTGTTTATGCTGTAAGGTACTTGCCTTGCTTTCCAGGACCTTGGAGGGTCAATAAACAATAATTTTTGTACAACCTAAAAATGCTCTACTCCAATTACCAGGCAGCGTGTTCTGCAGTTCTAAATGCATATGTTTGCTATATATTTATTCAATTCATGTTGTAATGGAATTATTTTGTTTATGATGCATGGTACTTACCTTGCCTTCCAGGACCTTGGAGGGTCAATAAACAAATATATTTGCACAGCGCACATTGGTCAGTGTCCTTATATATCAGGGATATGCAATTAGCGGACCTCCAGATGTTGCAGAACTACAAATCCCAAGGGGCATAGCAAGACTCTGACAACCACAAGCATGACACCCAGAGGCAGAGGCATGATGGGACTTGTAGTTTTGCAACAGCTGGAGGTCCGCTAATTGCATATCCCTGTTATATATCCTCATTTAATGTCCCAACTTCCTTCTCCTTTCAACATTTACACAAGTTGACACAAAGGGGTTTGAATGGCTATTAAAGGTAACCATCCTCACCTGTAATCTGTTTGCTTGTAATTAGTGTGTGTGTGTATAAAAGGTCAATGAGTTTCTGGACTCCTGACAGACCCTTGCATCTTTCATCCAGTGCTGCACTGACATTTCTGGATTCTGAGTTATGGGGAAAGCAAAAGAATTGTCAAAGGATCTGTGGAAACAATTCCACGGTCAGGTAGACCAACTAGTATTAAAGCCACAACTGGGCTTTCTGCCAAGAGGAATGGTTAGCTTTAGCATCTGAGAAGATAAAGAGCCTCTTCCACAAATACCACAAAAGACTTCAAGCTGACATTGATGTTAAAGGGGGCAATACACTGTATTAAGTTAAATTTTGGTCTCATCACTCCAAATGACTTTGTGCCAGAAGGTTTGAGGCTTGTCTCTGTGCTATTTGGCGTATTGTAAGCGGGATACTTTGTGGCTTTTGCACAGTAATGGCTTTCTTATGGCAACTCGACCCTGCAGCCCATCTTTCATCAAGTGCCTTCTTATTGTGCATCTTGAATTAGCCACACCACGTGTTTTCAGAGAGTTCTGTATTTCACCTGTAGTTATTTGTGGGTTTTTCTTTGCATCCCGAGCAATTTTCCTGACAGTTGTGGCTGAAATTTTAGTTGGTCTACCTGACCGTGTTTTGATTTCAACAGAACCCCTCATTTTCCTCTTCTTGATTAGAGTTTGAACACTGCTGATTGGCATTCTCAATTCCATGTATATCTTTTTATATCCATTTCCTGTTTTATATAGTTCAACTCCCTTTTCCCGCAGATCCTTTGACAATTCTTTTGCTTTCCCCATGACTCAGAATCTAGAAACGTCAGTGTGGCACTGAATGAAAGATGCAAGGGTCTGTCACGAGTCCAGAAACTCATTGACTTTTTATACACACACACTAATTACAAACATCACAGGTGAGGATGGTTACCTTTAATAGCCATTCAAACCCCTTTGTGTCAACTTGTGTGCATGTTATCAGGCCAAAATCACCAGGGTATGTAAACTTTAGCTCAGGGTCATTTGGGTAGTTTCTGTTGTCATTATGATTAAAAAGAGTCAACACAGTTAATTGATAATAAATGGGTTCTGCCAAACACTAACCATGAGTGAAAGAAATGTTTTTGTGTTATCATTCATATTCTCTGAAAAATGGGCAAGAAATCATAACTTCTGCCAGGATATGTAAACTTATAAGCACAGCTGTATATAGCCCTCAAATTTTGCAGGGAAGAGGGAGGAGAGGAAGAGGATGGCCGGCCGGATCACTAGCGCACCGAGGAACATCACTGTAACAGCTTTCATTAGAATTGCCAAGTGTTCCCGAACTCGCTGTCACACACAGCCCTGCCTCGTGGCCCAGGTACTTTGATAAACAGATCACCCGTCCAATTCCCGGGATGTGTGGCACGTATCAAAATACCTGGGTCAGGTGGTGGGGCTGTATGTGACGGCGAGCAGCGGGAACACTCGGCAATACAAATGAAAGCTGTTACAGTGATGTTCCTCGGTGCTCTGATGATCCGGCCGGCAATCCTCTTAATTTCCTCCTTCTTCCTTGCACAGGTAGGCTGCATTGATGGGCACAGGTAGGCTGCGTTGATGGGCACAGGTAGTCTACATTGATGTATAAATTAAAGTTTAGTGCTATACCAGTACTCTGTAAAAGTATTATTTACAGCTGTGCACAGGGGGTCAACCTTACGCCCGTGTAGAAATTAATTAAATTTCTAGAACCACTAAAATTGTGCTCAGCGAGTGATCACCGTGCTAGCACTAAATTCATTGATTAGACCATGAAATACTTAAGTGCATATAGTGTATACATTGCAATACAATAAAGTGCAAACAGTATATATGAATATATATATTATTAACAGCTTATAAGGTGCATATAATTGCTAGTAAGGTTCATGTAAAAAAAAGTCCAAAAGTTTTTTTCTACAAGCGCTGAAATATGAGGTGACACGAACATCAATCCAACACCAATGAAGTGACTTTGTTCCATTGATCCAGTAATCGCATATCCGAGCCATAAACAAAAGGGTCTCCAATTGAATCCTTCTTCCTCAGAATAGCATTCAATATCCAGCCCAGAGGATCATAGAATAAACAGCCTCACATAGTGTAAAACCATTCATGGTACGCTTATTAAAAAGGTAGTGCACTTACAGAGAAGATAAAGTTGAGCTCAAAAACAGACAGCATCCAAAGGAGCTCAACAGCCTGGGGTCAGCGATGTCAAGCGCGTTTTGTCCCTTTAAGACGGCGTTACGCGCGACTAGCGGGTGGATGGGAGAGCGCCACCGCCGGCACACTCGCTTGCCCGCCACACTCTCCAGCAGTATGGCCGTGGGGGAGCCACAATCGACTGGCACAGAAGAAAACCGGGGAACCTCCGATGTAAACACGGCGGTTCCCGGCTATGTCAGGCGGCATGTAAGAGATTTACTAATCCCGGTCACTGGGATCAGTTAGATCTCTTATGCCCCTGGCAGCCCAGCCCCCTCACAGTTAGAACATACACAGGGAAAACAATTAACCCCTAGATCGCCCCTCTGCAGTTTAAACCCTTCACTGCCAATGACATTTACACAGTAATCAGTGGCTATTTAAATTTCTGATCGCTGTATAAATGTCATTGGCCCCAAAAAAAGTGTCAAAAATATCCGACATGTCGACTGCACTATTGCAGTCCCGATAAAAATCTCAGATCTCCGCCATTACTAGTAAAAAAAAAAATAGTAAAAATGCCATAAATGAATTCTCATAATTTGTAAACACGGCAACTTTTGCGCAAACCAATCAATAAACACCGATCACGATTTTTTTTACCAAACAAATATGAGGAAGAATATATATCGGCCAAAACGGCCGGGCGCACACTGCACATGTGCGAGTGGCACTGCGCTTTGTGATTGGTCCCGAAGTCTTCTAGGACCTGTCCTGTGTCCCCGAAGTCTTCGGGAGGGAGGGGGAAGAAGACCTTCCGCTTCCGATCGCCTAAGGCGACCGGGGCGGAAGTACCCGAAAAATATCGGGTACTCCCCCTCCTCCCCAAAAGCTCAGTTTCAGCATCCGGAGCTGGGGAGGAGGACTTAAAGCGAAAGTTCCACTTTTGGGTGGAACTCTGCTTTAAGGTAATATATAAACTTCCAAATGCACTGCCCCCTGCTGCTAGAACTGCATACTACCTAATACCACTCTAAAACTTACTAATAAAGCAATTAAGGTCAAAAGTCTTTATCCACTTTAAGACCAGGCCTTTTTCTGACATTTGTCTACAAGTAAAAATGTTTACAGGTTACCTGTTTATAGTTAGAGTATGTCTTGTGCTAGAATTATTGCTCTTACTCTAACGATCACGACAATACCTCATGTGTGGTTTGAACACTGTTTATATATGCAGGCGCTACTTGCATGCATTCACTTGTGTGTGCGACCTCGGAAGGATGGGGCACTTTAATTTTTTTTTTTTTTTCTTATTTATTTTACTTTTTATTTTTACACTGTCCCATTTATTTAATTTTTTCACTTTTATTCCTATTACACAGAATGCAAACATCCCTTGGACCTACTGAACCATACTAGAGAGGCCATTTAAAGACTCAGGAAACCTTTACAGGTGTTTTGAGTTAAAGCGGTTGTATGCCCACATATGAAACTTTTACCTACAGGTAAGCCTATAATAAGGCTTACCTGTAGGTAAAATGAATATCTCCTAAACCTGTATGGTTTAGGAGATATTCACTTTGCATGCAGCCGCTGACGTCAGCGCTGAATGCACAGTGATGTCCCGGCAAAGGCCCGGTGTATTGCGCTGGACCTTGCTGGAAAGAAGGGCTCCCGCGCGCATGCGCTGGGGTGACGTCTCACGGCCGCAAACACGAAAGGAACCCTTGAGGGAAAATGTCGGTTCACTCTGCGGGGACTGGGCAGCCCTGTCGGATCTTCGTTTTGAGGTAAGCATTTCATAATGAGCTAGTATGCGGTTTTGGTTTTTTCAGCATACAACTGCTTTAATTAGCGGATTTGAGTGTGACGCCATGAGTCTACGATATTGGACTTTTTCACAATACAGGCGGTCTCCGGGTTACAAACAACATAGGGTCTGTAGATTTGTTCTTAAGTTTAATTTGTTTGTAAGTTGGAACAGGTACATTTTTTAAGTGTAGCTCCAGCCAAAACAATAATTTTTAAGTTTTGGGGATAGCATAGGGAAGGGGTAACACCCCTGTAAGGTTTGTTTTGCTATCTGTACTTCTATTTAGAAGATTTTACCTCACTTTCTGTCCCTATGAAAATTGACTTTTGAAAATTTTGAGTTATTGTGGAAACAAGGATTGGTGATAAAGCTCCAGTGGAAACACCTTTTTGCCATGAGAACTCTTACAGGAGTGAATTTCCTTCCTAGGGGGAGATTTCCTCTCACTTCCTGTTGTCTCCCTCCGTTTGTAAGTCGGATGTTTGTAACTAGGGGGCCGCCTGTATTCTAGTTTTCTGAGATACTGAATTTTTGGTTTTTACTAGCTGTAAGCCATAATCATCAATATTAAAAGAAAATTTCACTTTTTGAATTGAATTACTGAAATTAACTTTTTGATATTCTAATGTTTTGAGATGCACCTGTATATGCTATGGTAAGTAAAAATAACCAGCTTATATGGTTAGGGAACAAAATATCAAATCTCATACATATCAGTCTCCGAGATCAACATTTATTTATTTAAAGAAAAAAATTAAAGACCTAAAATGCTGTTCTGAAAATTTTCACACAGGACTGAATATTATATTATACATGGCAGAGTCCCTTGTCATGGGCAGGTAGCTTGATACAAGCTTACTTGCGCCTGCTGTCAGTAAGACATTTAGTAGCAACAGTATGCTTTTTGTATCACCTGTCATGATGGGGTTAAATTATTAAAATTAGCCCTTTATAGTACAAAACCAGCAGATAATTACTATAAGAGGTTAATTTATACAGTGAAACCATGAAAGTAATATATACATTGTGTGTATACACATATATACACATATACACAGTATCTCTCAAAAGTGAGTACACCCCTTACATTTTTGTAAATATTTTATTATATATTTTCATGTGACATCACTGAAGAAATGACACTTTGCTACAATGTAAAGTAGTTAGTGTGCAGCTTGTATATAACAGTGTAAATTTGCTGTTCCCTCAAAATAACTCAACACATAGCCATTAATCTCTAAAAAGCTGGCTACAAAAGTGAGTACACCCCTAAGTGAAAATGTCCAAATTGGACTCAAAATGTCAATATTTTGTATGGCCACCATTATTTTCCAGCATTGCCTTAACCCTCTTTGGCATGGAGTTCACAGTTTGCCACTGGATTCCTCTTCCACTCCTCCATGATGACATCACGGATCTGGTGGATGTTAGAGACCTTGCGCTCCTCCACCTTCCGTTTGAGGATGCCCCACAAATGCTCAATAGTGTTTAGGTCTGGAGACATGCTTGGCCAGTCTATCACCTTTAGGCCTTATGCACACAGGACGTTTTTTGACTGTTTTACAGCAGCTGTTTTTAGCTGCAGACGTTTTTTTTCTACAGTCAATAAACCCTCCATCATGTTATCCTATGTGTTCATGCACACATAGGCTGTTATCAACTATTCTTAGCAGTGACGTTTTTGAGCTGTAAAAAAAAACCCAAGACCAGAGGGTTCTGAGAGACATTTTTCAGCTGTAAAAACGTACAAACGCTCAAAAACGTTGATCCCCAAAATTTTTGCACGTTTTAGATCAATTGCAAAAAAAAACGCTGGCCCTTTAAAAACGTGAAAAAGCACGCAAAAATGGCGGTAATTTAATGCTGGTAAAATCTGAAAAAATCACTGATAAGCTACTGAAGTTTTTAAAGTCCTGTGTGCATGAAGCCTTACCCTCATCTTCTTTAGCAAGGCAGTGGTCGTCTTGGAAGTGTGTTTGGGGTCGTTATGTTGTAATATTGCCCTGCGGCCCAGTCTCCGAAGGGAGGGAATCATGCTCTGCTTCAGTATGTCACAGTACATGTTACAAGCTGTATACTCACTACTGTAGCATTGTAGCAAAGTGTCATTTCTTCAGTGTTGTCACATGAAAAGATATAATAAAATATTTACAAAAATGTGAGGGGTGTACTCACTTTTGTGAGATACTGTGTGTGTGTGTGTGTGTGTGTGTGTGTGTGTATGTATGTATGTGTGTGTGTATATATATATATATATATATATCTATCCTCTCACAAGTGAGTACACTCCTCATGTTTTGGTAAATATTTTATTATATCTTTTCATTTAATAACACTGAAGAAATGACACTTTGCTACAATGTAAAGTAGTGAGTATACAGATTGTATAACAGTGTAAATTTGCTGTCCCTTCAAAATAACTCAATACACAGTCAATAATGTCTAAACGGCTAGCAACAAAAGTGAGTACACGCGAAAATATCCAAATTGGGCCCGATTAGCCATTTTCCCTCCCTGGTGTCATGTGACTCCTTAGTGTTACAAGGTCTCAGAATGAATGGGGAGCAGGTGTGTTAAATTTAGTGTTATCGCTCTCACTCACTCATACTGGTCACTGGAAGCTCAACATATCCTCTGTGGATCTGAAATTGTTGCTCTACATAAAGGTGGCCTAGACTATAAGAAGATTGCCAAGATCCTGAAACTGAGCTGCAGCACGGTTGCCAAGACCATACAGCGGTTTAACAGGACAGGTTCCACTCAGAACAGGCTTCGCCATGGTCGACCAAACAAGTTGAGTGCAGATCTTCAGGGTTATATGCAGGGGTTGTCTTTGGGAAATAGACGTACGAGTGCTGCCAGCATTGCTGCAGAGGTTGAAGGGGTGGGGGTCAGACTGTCAGTGCTCAAACCATACGCCGCACACTGCATCAAATTGGTCTGCATGGCTGTCGTCCCAGAACAAAGCCTCTTCTAAAGATGATGCACAAGAAAGCCTGCAAACAGTTTGCTGAAGACAAGCAGGCTAAGGACATGGATTACTGGAACCATGTCCTGTGGTCTGATGAGACCAAGATAGACTTATTTGGGTCAGATGGTGTCAAGCGCGTGTGGCATCAACCAGGTGAGGAATTCAAAGACAAGTGTATCTTGCCTACAGTCAAGCATGGTGGTGGGAGTGTCATGGTCTGTGGCTGCATGAATGCTGCCAGCACTGGGGAGCTACAGTTCATTGAGGGAACCATGAATGCCCACATGTACCGTGGCATATTGAAGCAGAGCATGATCCCCTCCCTTCGGAGCCTGGACCACCAGGCAGCATTTCAACATAACGACCCCTAACACACCTCTAAGACGACCACTGCCTTGCTAAAGAAGCTGAGGGTAAAGGTGATGGACTGGCCAAGCATATCTCCAGACCTAAACCCTATTGAGCATCTGTGGGGCATCATCAAATGGAAAGTGGAGGAGCACAAGGTCTCTCACATCCTCCAGCTCTGTGATGTCATCATGGAGGAGTGGAAGAGGACTTCAGTGGCAACCTGTGAAGAGGGTTAAGGCAGTGCTGGAAAATAATGGTGGCCACACAAAATATTTATACTTTGGGCCCAATTTTCACTTAGGGGTGTACTCACTTTTGTTGGCAGCAGTTTAGACATTAATGGCTGTGTGTCAAGTTATTTTGAGGAGACAGCAAATTGACACTGTTACGCTGTACACTCAGTATTTCATTTCTTCAGTGTTGTCACTTGAAAAAATATAATAAAATATTTTCAAAAATGTGAGGGGTGTACTCACTTTTGTGATATACTGTATATAAAATAAATATACCCAGAAGTAGGATATACAGGCGGTCCCCTACTTACAAACATCCGACTTACAAACGACTCCTACTTACAGAGGGAGACACCAGGAAGTGACAGGAAATCTCCCCCTTGAAAAGGAAATCCACTCCTGTAAGAGTTATTATGGGAAAAAGGTGTCTCCACTGATGCTTTATCACCAAGGTTTGTTTCCACAACAACCCAAAATTTTCAAAATCCAATTATCATTGGGACAGGAAGTGAGGTAAAATCTTCTGAACAGAAACATAGACAGCAAAACAAACATTACAGGGATGTTACCCCTTCCCTATGCTATCCAAAAAGCTTAAAAATAGTTTTCTCTTTCGTTCATTGACGGATGCAGCATCTCTTCATTACGCCTGAGGTTATGCCACCTTTCACTAGGAGTGAACTAGGCAGAACTTCAGTTCAGCTAAATGCAGACCCAGCCCCTCCCAGGGGGCGGTCCTCCTTGGTACAACTCCCCACCAGCCAGCTCAGCCTTCAGTCTTTTTCTGCCTAGTGCAAGGAGTTGGACAGGCCCTATGCTGGGACCTGTGGTTCCACGGTTTTTTCTTTTTTGAAAGAAGTTTTTCTTTTCTTCTGATGAAGACTGGGATCAAGTAGCCGTCTGGGTGACAGGCTGGATAAATATAGATCCAGGGAGTCTCCCCAGCTCGGCCAACGGACCGAGCCGACCATAGCTCCGTGCTGGGTCGGCCGTGTCAGGCCCCGTTCCGTGCGGGGCGTACTGCGGGTTAAATGTCCCGCCAGCACGCTTAAGACCAGGCGTTCAGGTCCGCGTCACGGGTGTCGCTCGGCCGGCAGCTCCCCCTGTAGGAATAGACAGGGAGGCAGGTCTGCCTCGGGTGGGATACCCGCTCTGCCCGTCTGGATGGGTAAGTACACCCCCATCCCTGACCGGGGCGCGGGGGGGCTGGTGGGTTTTCCCACCTGGCGGTACTCCCTCCTCCATCCCTATCCCCCCCATCCTCCACCCTTATGCCTCGGTCTGCCTGCGCTGCGGTAAGAAAAATAAAAGGGGGTGTTTTTTTCTTTTTCCCCTGCAGGTGACCCCCTTCTGGGGGGCTGGTATCGCCACGTGGGGGGGCTGGTACGGTTTCCTACCTTCTCCCTCGGTCGCTTTGGCGGCCGCTGTGTGTGGTGCTCCCCACCATTTTTTTTTTTTTTTGACCGGCCGCCATTTTCTTGAAGCTGGCCGCATGTTGCCATACGGCCGCCATTTTGCGGGAGTCGCCCGCTCGTTTTGGCCACTAGTGTGCACGGCGGCCATTTTTGAGTGGTCGGCCGTGCATTAAAGGCTATGGTGGGCGGTCCCTGAGCGCTTCCTGGTCCGAGAGCACATGTGAAAACGCTAGGATCGGCAGCAGCAACGATTGCGGTTTGTACAGCCAGACTCAGCAGCTTGAGAGCGCTTCTCCTGGGGCAGGGTGCAGGCTACGGTGCGGTCCTCCTGGGCGTAACTACAGGGGTCCCTGACCGGTGTGCCTGGGGTGGGGGGGCGCCTATTTCCGGTACCTAAAACTTCTATTGGGCGTGGATGGCGCAATGGCAGCTGAAGCTAGCGCTTCTGCGGCGGGGACCTCCACTGGGACTGAGGGTGTGCTGGGTCCTGTGGTGCCTCTCGTTACTTTGACTCAGGCCCTGGAGTCCTTTATTTCCCGGGCAGAGCTGGGCCGTGACCGCAGAGCGGACAAGAGGTGGCCGCCTCCTCCTCCTTCATCTGGGGATTCAGACGTTGAGGGGGGTCCACCAGAACGGGCACCCCCCTCGAGTTGTTGGATGGGGAGTTCCGGGATTCCTCTGGTGGGGAGGAAGATTTTTCAGGGCAGACCATTGCGCATGAAAAGGCTTTGGTGGGCTCCTTAATCTCTTTTGTTCGTGAGATGCTAAAGCTGGGGTCAACAGGTGACTCACAGGAGACAGCTGTGGTCTTTGGATCGCATAGGCCGGTTCGCACCCCTAAGGTGTTCCCTTATGTACCTTTCTTTGATCAATTTGTGTACAAAGAGTGGCAGCGGCCGCAGAGCTCTCTGCCTCTACCAAGACGATTTGCTGTACATTATCCTTTTGAGGACTGTATGGTGCAGAAATGGGTCTCCCCCAAGGTAGACCCCCCTGTGTCCTGCCTGAGCAAGGCAACCACTATTCCTGTGGAGGGCACACCTTCTTTTAAGGATCCGGCTGACAGGAGGGCCGAGTCAGTTGCCAAGGTCATGTTTGTCTTGATTGGGTCGGCCATGTGGCCGACGCTAGCGTCGGCACTTGTGGCACAAGCTCTGACGGAATGGGCTGTGGTGTTGCATCGTGATTTGAGTGAGGCGCATGTGCCGCCTGAAACCGTGGAGCTGGCTGAACAGCTCACCCAGGGGCTCAGGTATCTCTGTGATGCAGCCCTGGACATACAGTGCCTTGCGAAAATATTCGGCCCCCTTTGAACTTTGCGACCTTTTGTCACATTTCAGACTTCAAACATAAAGATATAAAACTGTAATTTTTTGTGAAGAATCAACAAGTGGGACACAATCATGAAGTGGAACGAAATTTATTGGATATTTCAAACTTTTTTAACAAATAAAAAACTGAAAAATTGGGCGTGCAAAATTATTCAGCCCCTTTACTTTCAGTGCAGCAAACTCTCTCCAGAAGTTCAGTGAGGATCTCTGAATGATCCAATGTTGACCTCAATGACTAATGATGATAAATAGAATCCACCTGTGTGTAATCAAGTCTCTGTATAAATGCACCTGCGCTGTGATAGTCTCAGAGGTCCGTTTAAAGCGCAGAGAGCATCATGAAGAACAAGGAACACACCAGGCAGGTCCGAGATACTGTTGTGGAGAAGTTTAAAGCCGGATTTGGATACAAAAAGATTTCCCAAGCTTTAAACATCCCAAGGAGCACTGTGCAAGCAATAATATTGAAATGGAAGGAGTATCAGACCACTGCAAATCTACCAAGACCTGGCCGTCCCTCTAATCTTTCAGCTCATACAAGGAGAAGACTGATCAGAGATGCAGCCAAGAGGCCCATGATCACTCTGGATGAACTGCAGAGATCTACAGCTGAGGTGGGAGACTCTGTCCATAGGACAACAATCAGTCGTATACTGCACAAATCTGGCCTTTATGGAAGAGTGGCAAGAAGAAAGCCATTTCTTAAAGATGTCCATAAAAAGTGTCGTTTAAAGTTTGCCACAAGCCACCTGGGAGACACAGCAAACATGTGGAAGAAGGTGCTCTGGTCAGATGAAACCAAAATCTAACTTTTTGGTAACAATGCAAAACGTTATGTTTGGCGTAAAAGCAACACAGCTCATCACCCTGAACACACCATCCCCACTGTCAAACAAGGTTGTTGCAGTATCATGGTTTGGGCCTGCTTTTCTTTAGCAGGGACAGGGAAGATGGTTAAAATTGATGGGAAGATGGATGGAGCCCAGGACCATTCTGGAAGGAAACCTGATGGAGTCTGCAAAAGACCTGAGACTGGGACGGAGATTTGTCCAACAAGACAATGATCCAAAACATAAAGCAAAATCTACAATGGAATGGTTCACAAATAAACATATCCAGGTGTTGGAATGGCCAAGTCAAAGTCCAGACCTGAATCCAATCGAGAATCTGTGGAAAGAACTGAAAACTGCTCTTTAGCAAGGAGGAATGGGCAAAAATTTCAGTCCCTTGATGTGCAAAACTGATAGAGACATACCCCAATCGACTTACAGCTGTAATCGCAGCAAAAGGTGGCGCTACAAAGTATTAACTTAAGGGGGCTGAATAATTTTGCACTACAATTTTTCCGTTTTTTATTTGTTAAAAAAGTTTGAAATATCCAATAAATTTTGTTCCACTTCATGATTGTGTCCCACTTGTTGTTGATTCTTCACAAAAAAATTACAGTTTTATATCTTTGTTTGAAGCCTGAAATGTGGCAAAAGGTCGCAAAGTTCAAAGGGGGCCGAATACTTTCGCAAGGCACTGTAGCTCCCATACTGTCAAAACTGTCCGCCTTTGCAGTAGTGATCAGGCGTGTACTCTGGTTGAAGTGCTGGTCTGGCGACTAGGCGTCGAAGAAGGCGCTTGCTTACTTGCCCTTTCAGGGAGGGCGCCACTTCGGAGCTTCTCTGGATGAGATCATCAAGGATCTCACGGGGGGAAAGAGTACCTTTCTTCCCGAGCCTAAGAGGGGTAAGGAACCTCGTCGTAGGCTGGGCCCCTCGTTTTCTGGTCAGAAAAAGTTTTTTCGTGCCCCCCGTTCGGTGGGCAAGTGTGGTAAGCCCTCCAAGGCTGCTGCTGGAGGTCAGAAGTGACCATGGCAGCATAAGCAAGAGAAGTCGGATGGGAAGCCCTCCTCCGCATGATGGGATGTGTCGCTCGGGTGGGGGGGTCGCCTGCTGGAGTTCGTGGAACAATGGACCTCTCGCATTTCAGATTCCTGGGTGTGCGAGGTTGTCTCCATGGGGTACAAGATAGAATTCCGTGCCATGCCTCCAGACGGGTTCTTTGCCTCCAATCCTGAGGCTTCCCCCATGGCGACGGTTGGCCCTGCTGGGGGCCGTGCAGGATCTGCTCTACAAGGGGGGGTTGTGCCGGTGTCAACAACGGAACGTTTCCATGGTTTTTACTCCAACCTGTTTGTGGTCCCAAAGAAGGATGGGGTCAGGCCCATTCTGGATCTGAAGGTGCTCAACATTTATGTTCGGGTGCGGAAATTCAGGATGGAGTCAATCCGCTCGGTGGTAGCGGCCCTTCGCCAGGGGGACTTGCTAGCATCCGTGAATATCAAGGATGCGTATCTCCATGTCCCCATCTGTGTCTCACACCAACGTTTTCTACGTTTCATGGTGGGCGATCAACACTCCCAGTTTGTGGCCTTGCCGTTCAGCCTGGCCTTGGCCCCCAGGGTTCTCACCAAGCTCCTGGCCCCGGTGTTGGCTCTATTGCGTCAGAGGGGCATTGCAGTTCTGGCATATTTGGACGACCTGCCTCTGAGGGCAGAGTCGGCCTCAGCTCTGAGGGACAACATCACACTGCACACCTTGTTCGAATGGGTGATCAATCAGCCGAAGTCAGTGTTGACTCCGTCACACCGCCTGGAGTACCTGGGTTTGACCTTGGACTCGGTCAGGGCAAAAGTTTTTCTCCCTTCAGGAAAACTGCAGACGCTGCAGCAGGCAGTGAGGTCTCTTCTGTCAGAGAAGTGGCCCTCTCTGAGGTTTTGCATGCTGGTCCTGAGGCTCATGGTGTCCACCTTCGAGGCGGTTCCATATGCCCAGAGTCATACCCAGTCCCTGCAGCGCTTGATTCTGCTGAGGTGGGACAAATCTCCTCTATCCCTGGATCGCCTGGTCAAGCTGGACCGTGAGGCCAGGTCCTCTCTAATTTGGTGGTTAAGGGCCTCAGTCCTTCCTCCCCTTGATGTGGTCCATAATGACCACAGATGCCAGCGGCTGGGGGGGGGGGGGGTTCCGGGGTTGTTGTCAACCCAGGGTCATTGGTCTCGGGAGTAAAGTCGGCTCCCGATCAATGTGCTGGAACTTCAGGCCATCAGGCATTGCCTCTCCCATTGGTCGGGAAGACTGCGAGGGCGCCCTGTCAGAGTCCATTCGGACAATCCCACGGCCGTGGCATATGTGAACCATCAGGGTGGAACGAGAAGCTCGGCGGCAGCATTAGAGGCGGCTCACATTCTGCGGTGGGCAGAGCTTCATGTGCCGGCTCTCTCTCCGCCGTGTACATTCCGGGCATAGAAAATTGGCAAGCGGATTACCTTAGCCGACAGAGGTTGGATCAGGGAGAGTGGTCCCTGCATCCGGATGTGTTCTGACAACTTTGCCAAAAATGGGGCACTCCAGACGTAGATCTGCTGGCGTCCCGGCTCAATCGAAAGGTTCAGACCTTTGTAGCTCCATGGAGCCAGTATCGGCTCATTTATGCTTTTCCCCTCTCAAGCTGATTCCGCATCTGTTGCGCAGGATAGAGATGGAGGGGATTCCAACCATTCTGGTGGCTCCGGTGGCTTGGCCTCGGCGTCCGTGGTACGCGGATGTGGTGCGGATGGTGGTGGATACTCCCTGGCGTCTCCCGCTTCGCGAAGACCTTCTGTCCCAGGGCCCCATCTTGCACCCTGCTTTACCCTCTAGCTTTGATGGCCTGACTATTGAATCCCAGGTCTTGAGAGATTGGGGGGTCTCCGCTTCAGTTATTCCCACCATGCTCAAGGCACGTAAGTGAACTTCTAGGAAGATATACCTGTTAAGAACTACGAGCGCGGAGAGAGAGCACACGGAGGCAGATCACTCCAAAACCCGACGCACGGGCGTTTATTGAAGAACGTTGGGTTACAGTCAGCTGGTAGTCAACACAGCAGCAGGTCACACAGCGAGCTCCGCATCCAGTAGGCGGTCAGCAGACAAAAGACCCAGCAAAGGTTCAGGGACTCACCCATCAACAGCAGCCTCAGTGGGGAAGTCCAAGCCGAGCGGCAGGGGAAAACAGGTCCAGAGGGCAGATGTCCTTTACAAACCCATGGTAGGCCCAGGGAGGGCTGTGTGTCCTGGCCGCAGCTTCACTCAAGCAACAGCTGAAGTACAAATGGAGAAAGCCCCACAGAACTAAAGTCCCCACATGGAAGAAAACAAAATCAGTCTCGGCCGTTCATCCATCATTTCTCGTCTCCCAAGGAGACTTTTCAGCCATCATCTCCTCTGTCCAACATTAAAAGTAAAGACTGCCCAGTCTGCCCCCTTCATGGTTATCTGTGGTATTGTGAATGCAGTCACACACCTTCTGGTGCCGAGGCGTCTGCCTTTTTCCCCAGCATGATACAATCATTTATTCCCTCCTTACTGAGGGAGCCACACACCCGACCCCCTGTGGGGGCACAGCAACTCACAAACCAAATTATGCAGATATGTTGATTGTGTTACACATTGCACCTGAATTAGAGATTTGCCAGTTTTATAAAACAAAACAAATATTAAAAAGATTGAATATTTCTGACCTTCTTCACAATACCATCGCACCTGGAGGGCGTATACCGCCTGGTGCGAGGGGGGGGGGGGGGGTGGAACCCCCGTTCCTTTTCAGTGTCCCGGGTGCTAGCTCTTCTTCAGCTAGGCCTGGACCGTAAACTGGCGTTGAGCACTATCAAGGGTCGGGTTTCTGCCTTGGCTATCTCTTTTCAGCGTCCTTTGGCGACGCATTCGTTGATTCGCACCTTTATTCAGGGGGTCCGACATGTCGCTCCCCAGGTGCGTACGCCTTTGGCACCTTGGGGCCTCAATCTGGCCCTCTCTGGGCTTCAGAAGCCTCCCTTTGAAAGTATCCGGGAAATTTTGCAGAAGGTGGCTTTTCTGGTAGCCAGACGAGTGTCAGAGTTGGCGGCTCTGTCATGTAGGTCTCCGTATCTGGTTGTACACAAGGATAAGGCGGTTTTACCTTCTTTTCACATTAACGAGGACATTGTCCTTCCTTCGCTATGTCCGCGCCCATCCCATCCTAAGGAGATTGCCTTGCATTCCTTGGATGTGGTTAGGGCTTAGCGGGTGTATCTGGCGAACACGGCCTCCTTTCAGAGGTCGGATGCGCTCTTCGTCGTGGTGGATGGACCACGCAAGGGCTTGGCGGCCTCTTCGGCCACCATTTCTCGATGGATTTGACAGTGACCCGTGCGTATGACTTGCGGGGTCTTGAGGCTTCCTTTCTGGTCACGGCTCACTCTACGAGGGCGATTAGCACTTCCTGGGCTTTCCGACATCAAGCGTCGGTTTCTCAAGTGTGCAGAGCGGCTACATGGTCCTCAGTGCATACCTTTACTAAGTTTTACAAAGTTGATGCTTCAGCATCCTCAGATGCTGCTTTCGGCCGCAAGGTTTTGCAGGCCGCTGTGTGAGGTTCCTCCAAGCCTTTGTGGAGAGTTCCCCCTTTGGGGTGAAATTTTGTTTTTGCATTACCCACCCCTCTTTTGACACTGCTTTGGGACGTCCCCAGGCGTAATGAAGAGATGCTGCATCCGTCAATGAATGAAAGAGAAAATAGGATTTTTTAACTCACCGTAAAATCCTTTCTCTTATGTTCATTGACAGACGCAGCCTCTATTCATGACATGTGGGGTTTATGCACATCCTGCTAGGAGTAGACTAGGCAAAAAGAAACAAAGCAAGCTGGCCCCTCCCAGGGGGCCGTCCTCACTCAGCATATAACCCCCCAGCTCTGCATAGCATACCAGTTTTTTTATGCCTAGTGCAAGGAGTTAGACCTGCCTTATGGGATCTGCGGTTCCCCATTTTTTCTTCTTTTTGCTTTTCTCAAGCTATCTGATGAAGACTGCTATCAAGTAGCCGGTTGGGGCATAGAGGATATCTCGAATCCTGAAATTTCCCCAGCACGGCCGACAGATGCTATCTACCCTTAGCTTTAGCGGGGTCCGCCGCATCGTACCCGTTCCGTGCGGGGGGGCTAGTGGGTGAACCCCACTTAGGTCCGAGTGACCGGGCTGCACTCGCGTCCAGGGGCGTTTCTGGCCTGCAGCATCCCTCTCCACCTGAAGGGAGGAAGGTCTGCTACCGGGTGGCTACCCGTTGCGCCCGTTGGGAATGGTGAGTGACACCCCCCTCCCCCCCTCTGGGGTGCGGAGGGGGGAGACTAGCGGTACCGTAATACCGGTGGAGGGCCCTGGGGTCAAGGTTTTCTTTTTCCTATTACCCCCCGCGCTAGCGGTACCGCCATGCGGCGTTTCGCCGCCATTTCCCAGTGCATCGCCACCATTTTGCCTGAGCCACGTCTGGTGGCCATTTTGCCGTAGCCACGGCCATTTTAATGGCTTGTTTGGCCTCTTGTGACCGCTCAGCGGCCATTTTGCCGTAGTCGCGGCCGTTTTTAACATGTGTTTCCTTATGTCCATTTTTTTTTGACCAGTTTGTGTACAAGGAATGGCAGCGTCCGCAGAATTCCTTTTCACTGCCCAAACTTTTCTCTGTGCACTATCCTTTTGAGGACAGCCTTTTGAAGTAGTGGGCATCCCCCGCAGTGGACCCTCCGGTGGCTAGCCTGAATAAGGCGACGACCATTCTGTTGGAAGGGTCACCATTCTTTAACCACTTCAGCCCCGGAAGGATTTCCAGCTTTAGGACCGGAGCCCTTTTTGCGATTCGGCGCTGCGTCGCTTTAACTGACAATTGCGCGGTCGTGCGACGTGCCACTAGTTTATGGTGGTTTTCTTTCGAGATAAAAACCCTTTTTTTCCTGCGTTTAAAGCAAACCCATGTTGCAGCGTGCTGGCGCGTTAACAGTCAATTTCGCTG
>BLSH010011269.1:63293-80680 GCA_018402905.1 Glandirana rugosa
AAGAAAACAAATATCACCGCTAGTCTTTACTGCGTCGCCACTAGTTTATGGTGGTTTTCTTTCGAGATAAACAAATAGAGCTTTCTTTTGGTGGTATTTGATCACCGCTGCGTCATTTCTGATCGCCACTATAAACAAAAGAAGAGCGACAATTTTGCAAAAAAAACCAAATTTCTTACTTTTTCCTAAAATACAAATAAAAAAAAAAAATATAAAAAAACATTTTTTTTCACCGTTTTTGGCCGATTTATATTCTTCCTCATATTTGCGATAAAAAAAATCGCAATCGGCGTTTATTGATTGGTTTGCGCAAAAGTGGTCGCGTTTACGGATGATAATTCATTTTTGGGGTTTTTAATTTTTTTTTATTTTTTACTAAAAATGGCAGCGATCTGCGATTTTTTGCGGTACTGCGATATTTCAGCGGACATGTCGGACCATTTTGACACTTTTTTGGGACCATTGGCATTTATACAGCGATCAGTGCTATAAAAATGCACTGATTACTGTGTAAATGCCATTGGCAGTGAAGGGTTTAACCTGCAGGGGGCGCGCTAAGGGTTAACTATGTTCCCTGGGCGTGTTCTAACTGTATGGGGGATTGCCTAGCTGGGGAAGGGAAGTGGTCACAGCCTTCACGTAAAGGAAGGCTGTGATCACAGCCCTTCCCCCTCACACAGAGCGGAGGTCCGTGTTTACATACACGGACCTCCGCTCACTCGCTCCGGGGGGGCCATCGCGGGTAGCCGGCGGCAATGGAAGCCGCCGCACCCGCTCCCCGGCCCCCCTGGACACAGTGAGCGCCTCCGGCGGCGCGCGCGCTCACTAAACTCGTTCCCGCAGCCGCCGTCGTATGACGGCGATTTGCGGGAACGAGCCACTTTGCCGCCGTCAGATGCCGATCGGCGGTCGGCAAGTGGTTAAGGATCCGGCCGATAGACGGACGGAGGCAGTGCCCATGGCATTGTTCTTGGTGGCGGGGACGGCCATGAGGCCGGCTCTGGCGTCGGCCATGGTGGCGCAGTCACTCACAGAATGTGCGACGGAGTTGCACAATGATTTAGGCTGCAGGTGCTCCCCTGAGGCTTTGCAGCGGGCAGACCACCTGGTGCAGGGTCTCCGTTACCTGTGTGACACAGCTTTGGACCTGCTCCCTATGCTGTCAAAGATGTCTGTTTTTGCAGTCATTATCAGACAGTTATTGTGGTTGTGGTGTTGGTCTGGTGACCATGCGTCCAAAAAGGGCCTCCCTTTTCGGGGTTGTCGTCTTTTCGGGGCGCAACTGGATGAAATCATTAAGGATTTCATCGGGTGGAAGAGTACTTTTCTTCCAGAACCCAAGCGGCAGGATTACTGCCGTAAGCCAGGGCCGTCATCTTCGGGCCAAAAGCAGTTTTTTTCGTCCGCCCGGTTCAGCGAGCAAGGGCTCGCGGCCCGGCAAGTCTGCCACAGGGTCTGGCAAGCGGCCCTGGCAGCGCAAGCCCAAAAAGACGGAGGACAAGTCCTCCGCATGATGGGTTGTCCCCGCCCAACCCTCAGGTGGGGGGCCGGCTTCTGGGGTTCGCAGACCGGTGGACCGCTCGCATCTCCGATATGTGGGTGCGGAAAGTGGTGTCCTCCGGGTACAGGATAGAGTTCAGTACTTTACCCCCAGACAGGTTTTTCCCATCAAACTTAAGGCTCCCTACGGGGCATCAGGAAGCTCTGCTGGGGGCTGTTCAGACGCTGTCCGAACAAGGGGTAATTGTGCCGGTCCCTCCTTTGGAAAGGTTCCACGGCTTCTATTCGAACCTCTTTGTGGTGCCCGAAAGAGGTGGGGTCAGGCCAGTTCTGGACCTGAAAGCGCTCAATCACTTTGTGGGAGCAAGGAAATTCAGGATGGAACCAGTCCACTCGGTCGTGGCCACCCTTCACTAAGGGGACTTTATGGCGTCTCTGGACATCAGGGACGCTTATCTTCATTTTCCCATTTGTCTCCGGCATCAGCATTTCCTGCGCTTTGCGGTAGGGGATCTACATTACCAATTTGTGGAACTTCCTTTTGGTCTGGCCTCGGGTCTTCACCAAGCTGTTTGCTCCGGTGCTGGCTCTATTGAGGCAGAGAGGCATTGCTGTGGTAGCATACCTCGACGATCTGCTCCTGCGAGCGGAGTCAGCTTCGGCTCTGGAGGACAATGTTGCTAGCACCATGGCCTCGATGAGAGATTTCGGCTGGCTGATCAACCTGCAGAAGTCGACATTGACCCTGTCCTGTCGTCTGGAATATCTGGGTCTAATATTGGACACAAAGCAGGCGAAGGTGTTCCTACCTCCGGCCAAGTTGCTGACGCTACAAGCAGCGATCCCTGCCGTTATGTCAGTGGTCCTCCTTACTGTTCTGTATGCGGGTGTTGGGGCTCATGGTCTCGGCCTTCGAAGCGATACCGTACGCCCAGAGTCAAACTCGGCTCCTGCAGTGAGCAATCCTGTTACGGTGGGACAAGTCTCCGTTGTCCCTGGACCAGCTGATCAATTTGGGCCATCAAACCAGGGGGTCATTGACCTGGTAGCTCCGGGCCCCGGCATTGACTTTGGGAAAGTCGTTCCTTCCCCTGAATTGGTCGATAGTCATGACGGACACCAGCCTATCGGGCTGGGGAGGGGTCCTGGAGCAGTTGTCTGCTCAGGGCCATTGGTTGACGCAGGAATCGCGCCTTCCAATAAATGTGCTGGAGCTGAGGGCAATCAGGCTCTGTCTCTCCCACTGGTCGGCAAGGCTGCGCGGCCTCTCGGTTTGGGTTCAGTTGGACAACGCCATGGCGGTGGCGTACGTGAACCATGAGGGCGGAACAAGGAGCTCGGCAGCAGCTGTGGAGGCGGCCCACATTCTGAGGTGGGCAGAACTTCACGTGCCGGCAATCTCCGCCATCTACATCCCGAGCGTAGAGAACTGGCAAGCGGACTTTCTCAGTCGCCAGACTCTGGATCAGGGGGGAATGGTCTCTGCATCCAAAAGTGTTCCTCCAGATTTGCAAACAGTGGGGCACGCCAGACGTGGACTTAATGGCGTCCAGGTTCAATCACAAGGGGCAGACCTTTGTGTGCAGGACAAGGGATCCGTTGGCGGCTGCCACGGACGCACTAGTCGCACCTTGGTCCCGGTACAGGCTTCTGTACGCCTTTCCTCCTCTCAAGCTTCTACCGCGGCTCCTGCGCAGGATAGAAGCGGAGGGAATCCCGACAATCCTGGTGGCTCCGAACTGGCCTTGGCGCCCTTGGTATGTCGACGTGGTGCGGATGGTAACAGACGTTCCCTGGCGGCTCCCGCTTCGCGAAGATCTGCTGTCACAGGGACCCATCCTGCACCCTGCTTTACCCTCGCTGGCTTTGACGGCTTGGCTATTGAGTCCCAGGTGCTGAGGGATAGGGGCGTTTCTGACTCTGTGTTCCCTACCATCCTTAAGGCGCGTAAGTGTACGTCGCGCAAGATATATCATCGCACCTGGAAGGCTTATATTGCCTGGTGTGAGGCGGGGGGTTGGAAGCCTCGCTCTTTCTCTATATCCCGGGGTGCTGGCCTTTTTTGCAGCAACGCCTGGATAACAATATGGCTTTGAGTACACTCAAGGGTCAGATTTCGGCTATGGCTATTCTTTTTCAACGTCCTTTAGCTACGCAATCTATGACACGTACATTTGTACAGGGTGTACGTCATGTAGCTCCTCAGGTACGGTCGCCGTTGGCACCGTGGGTCTTAAATTTAGTACTTTCTGTACTGCAGAAACCGCCATATGAGAAAATCAGGGATATTCCCTTACAATTGCTTTCACAAAAGGTGGCTTATTTGGTGGCCATTACATCCGCTAGGCGGGTGTCTGAGTTGGCGGCTTTGTCATGTAGGTCTCCCTACTTGGTCCTTCATAAGGATAAGGCGGTGCTGCGCCCTTCTCCTTCATTCCTACCGAAGGTGGTTTCCTCTTTTCACATTAATGAGGACATTGTTCTCCTTTCATTGTGTCCACACCCGTCTCATCCCAAGGAGATTGTTTTGCACTCTTTGGATGTAGTAAGGGCTCTGCGGGTGTATTCGTCGGCTACAGCTTCTTTTCGGAAGTCTGATGCTTTGTTTGTACTGACGGAAGGACCGCGCAAAGGTTTGGCGGCCTCATCAGCTACTATATCCCATTGGATCAGACAGACGGTGACCCATGCGTATACTGTTCGGGGCCAAGAACCCCCTTTTCCGGTCACTGCTCATTCCACCAGGGCAATTGGCACTTCCTGGGCTTTCAGACACCAAGCCTCAGTGTCTCAAGTGTGCAAGGTCGCTACAAGGGCCTCGGTGCACACTCTTGTTAAATTTTACAAAGTTGATGTGTCAGCATCCGCGGATGCTGCTTTTGGCCGCAAAGTTTTGTAGGCGGCGGTATAGGCACAGCTGGTGCCTCCTGAGAGGATTCTGTTAGGTACAGTTGTTATTGTTTACCCACCCCTCTTGTTTTGTACTGCTTTGGGACGTCCCCATGTGTCATGAATAGAGGCTGCGTCTGTCAAAGAACGTAAGAGAAAATAGGATTTTATTAAGAACTTACTGTAACATCCTTTTCTCTGAGTTCATTGACAGATGCAGCACCCATGAATAGAGGCTGCGTCTGTCAATGAACTCAGAGAAAAGGATTTTACAGTAAGTTCTTAATCCTATTTTTCTCTGAGTTCATTGACGGATGCAGCACCCACCCCTTTGTTTGGTTCGAGCTTGCACTGCTTGTTACGGACTGAAGGCTGAGCTGGCTGGTGGGGGGTTATACCAATTAGGACCGCCCCCTGGGAGGGGCTGGGTCTGCTTTTAGCTGAACTGAAGTTCTGCCTAGTCCACTCCTAGTGAAAGGTGGCATAACCCCAGGAGTAATGAAGAGATGCTGCATCCATCAATGAACTCAGAGAAAAGGATTTTACGGTGAGTTAAAAAATCCTATTTTTATGGCTGGAACTACACTTAAAAAATGTACCTGTTCCGACTTACAAACAAATTCAACTTAAGAACAAACATACAGTCCCTATCTTGTTTGTAACCCGGAGACCACCTGTTAACTAGTAATCAGGCAAGCTGTGTGAGGGGTGGAGGGGGATATGCATATTTCTTATTACAGTAATACAAAAAGGCTGAGGCTTTTTTTGCATGGATACAATCATTTTAAATGTAATGTACAATACCAGTAAACTTTTACTTAAAATGTGTTTGTAATGCCTTAGATTATCTCCGGTCTATCAGCCTCCAGTTTCTCGGGGTTCAAATGCTGATCATTCCTGCACGGAGCCCTTAAAGTGATTTTAACCACTTCAGCCCCAGAAGGATTTGCCCCCTTCCTGACCAGGCCTTCTTTTGTGATTCAGCACTGTGTCGCTTTAACTGACAATTGCACTGTCGTTTTGACATTGTACCCAAACAAAATTGATGTCCTTTTCCCACAAATAAAGCTTTCTTTTGGTCGTATTTGATCACCTCTGCGGTTTTTTATTTTTTTGCGCTATAAAAAAAGCGACAATTTTGGGGAAAAAAATATTTTGTTTACTTTTTGCTAGAATACATATCCAAAAAAATGTATTCATCAGTTTAGGCCGATAGATATTCTTCTACATATTTTTGGTATAAAAAAATTGCAATAGGCATATATTGATTTGGTTGCGCAAAAGTTATTGCGTCTACAAAATAGGGAATATATGTATGGCGTTTTTGTTTACTAGTAATGGCAGCAATCAGATATTTTTATCGGCACTGTGACATTGCGGCGGACAGATCGGACACTTTTAACACTTTTTTGGGACCAATGACATTTATACAGTGATCAGAGCTAAAAATTGCCACTGATTACTGTATAAATGTCACTGGCAGGGAAGGGGTTAAACTCTAGAGGGTGATCAATGGCATAACTGTGTTCCCTATGTATGTTTTAACTGTGTGGGGGCTGGGTTGGCAGGGACATGACAGATCTCACTGTTTCCGATCACTGTCATGTCCCCTGACAGAACTGGGATCCGCCATGTTTACATTAGCAGATCCCCGTTCTGCCTCTGTAGTAGGCGATTGTGGGTCGCCGGCGGACATTGAGACCGCCCGAACCGCATGCGCGAGTAGCGCGGCAGGCGTCGTTGCACGCAAATTGCGCATGCGCGGCCAATGTACCATGATGGTGATTTGTGCAGCCGAGCCAACCTGTCGCCGTATAACTGTGGCTGGTCGGCAAGTAGTTAAACATTGATTTTTTTTTTTTTAAACATGTCATACTTGTCTGTGGTTCTCCACCAGCGCTTCTGGCTCCTTCCTTCAGAGTGCCCATATAGCAAGCGGGTTTTTTTTTTTCATTTTTTTTTGGTATTTTTTAATTTAAATACCAAAGATTAAAAAAAAACTGTGGGGATTAAATAACACCAAAACTTCCAAAGGTCAATTTTTTTTTTTTTTTTTAACAGAAAAGTTTTTTATTTGTTCTCATATAACAAGTTCACATCTTAGAACATACACAGCCGTTACATATACAGAGTTATACGGTATTTGCAGGTAACTTGACAGTCATTACAGCCAAACAAAATCAGGCAGAAAATTGAATTCCATCATCAAAAACTTTTATCCAATATTCCCTTTTCGGGTTATTCAGAACACATACCTTTTAAGTATACCTTAGTTGTTATTACATCCCCCTATCCTCAACTATTTAAATGACTTTCCGGAACATATGCTTTATGTACTGATCACTCTTGGAGCTAGTCAATATGTACTCTCCCTTTGGATCTAAGAACCAGACTGAAGCCAGTCCCCCCAAATTTTCTCAAATTTTTTAGGACAGTTCCGATTCATATAGGTGGTCTTGTATAGGGGTAAAACGGCATCTATCAGTGCCCTCCATTGCGAGACCTCAGGAGGGTCCGCTCCCTTCCATTTCAACAGTATAGTCTTTCTTGCATAATAAGTTGTGTAGAAAATGAAGAGTTGTTTATATTTGCTTTTCGTGACCTTATCAGTCACTCCCAGCAGTAGAACAACCGGGTCCAGGCCCAGGGAGAGCTCCCCCACCGAGTTAATCACTCCCACCACCTCCCTCCAAAACTGCTGGAGTACTGGGCAAGACCAGACAACATGAATGAAGGAACCAACCTCTAGGTCACATTTGGTGCATTTATCCGATCTGGTCGGATAGATATTCGCCAATTTTTGGGGGGTAAAATAGGCTTGATGAATAAATTTCAACTGTATGTAACGGTCTCTGGCCGAGATCATCAGGGGCAAGTACTGCTGTATACCCTCCGTCCAGTCCTCCTCCTCCAAAGCAGGAATGTCCCCCTTCCATTTATTAAACAACTTATCACCCCTATCCGGGCCCTGGGCAGTAATGCGAAGGTACAGGGAAGATAGCACTCGGCTCACCTCTCGAGAAATGAGATAACTCTCGACACCACTGGTCTCCAGGATTATCTCTTCTTGGAACTGGGCCCTAACAGCGTGTCTGAGTTGGAGATATCTGAAAAACATCTTATTAGGCAGATGAAACCTCTCGCGTAGTTGATCGAATGTGAGAAGTACCCCCCTCCGGCATTATATGTCTAAGGATCTTAATGTCGTATCTAGCCCATAAGCCGGGGTCTGGAATAGTGGATAGGTGCCTAAGCTTGGGGTTACCCCACAGTGGGGTATATGGTGACCAGGTCCTGGGCCTACCGGTCTTAGCGTGTAATTGTTCCCATACCATGGCCGTAGTCCTTGTCGGAGTTGGTATATATGAGTGGGCTCTAGCCCCCCTGAACACCAGATTGCTAAGAGCTGCATAAGAGCCAAGAATAGCAGCCTCTAGGTTGACCGCTGGATTAGATTGACTCCGGGTAAACCACCATCGCACTGTCACCAGCACTGCTGCCCAGTAGTATTTGCGAAAATTAGGCAGTGCCAAGCCACCTCGCGAGAGGGGCTGCTCCAAAGTGTCTCTGGCAATCCTGGGGGGGAGCCCACCCATATGAATGCGGTAATCGTCTGCTCTAGTTTAGTGAAAAAGGAAGAGGGGATGGGGACTGGGGTATTGCGGAATACATATAGGAACTTGGGGAGGAACGTCATCTTTAGCAGGTTAATTCTCCCCACCGGGGTCAAGGGCAGGGATCTCCAGGCAAGGCACTTGTTAATCAATTGGATCAGTATTGGATAGACATTGTCCTCCAAGTATTGGCCTAGATCCCTCCGTACCACTAATCCCAGGTATTTAAACTTATCTACCCGACATAGCTGAGTGGCCCCCGCCGAAGCTGGTGAGGACCCCACAAGGGAGAAGAGCAATGATTTACTCCAGTTGATTCTTATCCCTGAATATTTACCAAAGGTATCTATTATGTGTAAGGCCTCCACTAACGAAGAGGAGGTGTCTGCAAGGTAAAGGAGTGTGTCGTCTGCATATAAAGAAATCTTTTCTATTAGGGGACCTACTCGTATACCCTGAACTTTCTCCGAAGCCCTAATCTGTATTGCCAGGGGCTCCATCGCCAGGGCGAACAGCCCCGGCGAGAGGGGGCAGCCCTGCCTAGTTCCCCTTGAGAGGCAGAATGAGGGCGACAGCCACCCGTTTGTACGTACTCTGGCAGTGGGACAGGCATACAGCAGTTTCACCCAGGAGATGAACTTGGTTCCGAACCCGAATCCCTCCAGTACCCGCCACAGATACTCCCACTCCACTGAGTCGAAGGCCTTCTCGGCGTCTAATGATGCCACCGCGCTTTGGCCTCCGTCCTCAGCAGAGTGGGAGAGATTCGTGAACAATCTACGCAAATTTATGTCCGTGCCCTTTCCCGGCATGAAACCAGTCTGGTCTCCGTGCACCAGCGACAGCAGCACCGACTGTAATCTAGTTGCCAGTATCTTTGTCAAAATTTTTGCATCCACATTTAACAGGGATATCGGCCTGTAAGACTCACATAACTCAGGATTTTTACCTGGCTTAGGCACCACCACTATGACGGCTTCTGACATAGAGGGCGGCAGAGAGCCCCCCTCCAGCATCTTAAGCAGTAGATCATGTAGTGCCGGCGCCACCTCCTCCACATGGGTCTTATAGAATTCGACTGGAATCCCGTCCAGGCCCGGAGTTTTACCTGATTGCAGGGAAGCTATAGATTTTTTCACCTCTTTAAGTGTTATAGGACCTTCCAACCTAGCCCTGGCCGAAGCGGAGAGCTGAGGTAGCACCAGCCCCTCCAGGTAGGTCACCAGCTCCTCCACTACATATCCTACTCTAGTGGCATAGAGACTCATAGAATTGCGCAAACTGGTCATTAATCTTGCGGGGGTCAGAATGCACCACTCCCTCCCTGTCCCTAATGCTTGCTATGTGGGGGGCAGCCGACCCATCTCTCCCCAACCAGGCCATCATCCTCCCCGCCCTCTCACCCTGTTCGAAGATTCTTTGAGTTTGTGACAACAAAAGTTTCCTGCATATGGCCGCCCGTTGCACTGAGATTTGTTTATACAGATGCATCATGCGGCCATAGAGATCTGGATCTCCCGTTGAAGTGTACTGTTCCTCTAAGTTTTGGACCTCTCTTTCTGCCTCCACCAGCTCCCTTCCAGACTCCCTGCGGACTTTGTGTATTACCTGTTGGTATGCCCCTCTAGTAGAGGCCTTGAATGCGTCCCATGTTAATTGAGGACCAACCGGCCCATCTTTATTACTGTCCCAGTATGCCTTGATTTCTCCCTCCATGATCGGGGAGACCCTTTCATCTGTGACCCAATATCCCGACAAGCGCCATAAGGTGGCCCCCACCGGAGTATCCAGCCGCAGACGAAGCATCAGCGGAGAGTGATCTGATATTCCCCTGGGGAGCAGAGTAATCTCCTCCACCCTCGGAATCAATGAGTCCCCTGCCAGAACGAGATCAATTCTGGAAAAGGATGCATGGGTTGCCGAGTGACAGGAGAATCGAGACTCAGAAGGGTGCCTCCACCTCCAGACATCTCGCAGACCGTAATTGTCCGCCCACCTCGACAGCGGGGAGTCCATAGCAGGGTCAGGGTGTGACTTGTCCACACTAGGGTTCAGAGTCATATTAAAGTCTCCCGCCAGTAGGACCCCCGCAGTCGGATAGCCGGCCAAGATAGGCAAGATCTTGTTTAAAACACCCAGAGAAGCCGGAGGCGGAAGGTATACCCTGGCCAGGGCCAGCTCCAGACCCGCCAGTACAGCATGTAAAACCACATATCTGCCCTCAGGGTCAAGATGCAAGTCCAACAGGGTAAATCTCAGTGACTTGTGTACCAGGATACTAACCCCCCTGGAGTATGAGGTATAGGTCGAGTGATAATATGAGCCCACCCAGGCCTTTTTTAGGGCCAATACCCTACTCCCCACCAGGTGGGTCTCCTGGAGGATACATATCTGTGGGGTGTACCGTTTCAGAAAGTTAAAGACCAAGGATCTTTTGTGTTTAGAATTCAGACCTCTGACGTTCCACGATACAATTGTAAGCGATTCCATCATGGAAGGTCCAGTCTAATATCCCAAAACCAAGTCATCAACACTGTGATTATCATTACATGTGCAATAGCATGCAAAACAAAGTACATACTTTTCATTTTGTCAGCAACAATCAAATATTGTGCTCTGTCTCCACCTAGTGGAGCAAAGTATGAACCATATTCTCTGTAAATGTTATATGAGAAGTTAAGAACCCATAAAAAAGGGGAAAAAACAACAAAAAAAAACAACTTAAAATAACAGCAAAAGAGTTCCATTCCCTCCAACAGGGGGGAAACCTGACCCATTGTAGAACTTGGGTCCCCCACCACCCCCCACCCTGCACAACCCCCCAAACTTCGGTGTGCCTTCAACCCTAAAACAGATATGGCAGCCGCCATCATGGGGTGCGGTCCTTCAGCCACCCAGACGTCTCATATCCCGTGTGTGGAGTCAAGCTTGCATCTTGATCGGATTACCTTCTCTCCCAACAGTTCTGGGTTTTTCACCTGGAAACACCAGGGGCACAATCTTGAAGTCAGACTTGTTACAAACAGGCAGAACATTGCCTTTTTAGGTTAAGTGCTGCAAAGTCAGCCCGTGGAAAAACTACTCTCCCAGGCCTAGTTCTGAGAGATCTGGGCCCTGTTCTCCAATAGGTGTTCGGCCAAGACTCAAGGGCAATGCACCAAGGATCCACCATAAATGAACAGGGTAACATGCTGTATACTCAGCCCTGGAGTACAGACCAGGTCCACTAAAATTCGGGGTATACCCACATACAGGCCTCCTCTTCTCCTTATACCTCTCAGACTCCAAGAGGAGTAGCAGCAGGGTATTTTTATCCTCTAGGAAGGGTCTCCAGCCACTGCATGACTTCTTCTGCCTGAGTGAAAAAACGTATGGTTTATGCCCTTGGGCATACCGGTCCCGGAGCCGATCCCTCCTACCTGGGTCAGTCAGGGCGATCAGTCACTGCTGGGAAGCGGATAAAAGCGAGATTCCTGCAGGAGCTCTCTCACACACACCCGCTCCGGTGGCCATCTTGGACACGCCCCCCCCAAAGGTCAATTGTTTACACATTTGATTTGTTTTCTTTTTTCTATCGTGAATAAAATATGTGTTTCTCTTACGTTTATTGACAGACGCAGCCTCTTATTCATGACACGTGGGTTTATGCACCTTTTACCAGGAGTAGACTAGGCAGAACGAAGTTCAGAAAAGCAAAGCTGGCCCCTCCCAGGGGGCCGTCCTTACTCAGCATATAACCCCTCAGCCCTGCATAGCATATCATTTTTTTTCTGCCTAGTGCAAGGAGTTAGACCTGGTTCCCTGCTGGGATCTGCGGTTCCCCTATTTTTGTTTTTTTCTCTTGCGCAAGCCTTCTGATGAAGACTGCAATCAAGTAGCCAGCTGGGGAACACGTGGATATTCCTTGTCCTGCCATCTCCCCAGCACGGCCAACGGATGCGAGCCACCCTTAGCTTTAGCGGGGTCCGCCGCATCATGCCCGTTCCGTGCGGGTGGCCGGTGGGTTAACCGCCCCACCTGCGTATCCAGTGACCGGGCTGCTGCTCGATCCAGGGGTCGCATGGCCAGCAGCATCCCTCCCCCCCTGGGGGGAGGAAGGTCTGCTCCAGGTGGCGACCTGCTATGCCCGTCTGGAAGGGTGCCCGATCCGGTGGGGGTACACTGAGTGTTTCCCTCCCCCCGCCCGAACGCCCGCCGGTTTGCACGTTCGCCGCACGTTCCTTTACCCCGTGCCCCGAGGCGTTCGCCGCCATTTTTCTTAGCCGCGGCCATTTTGGGAGCGGTGTTTGGCCTCTTGTGGGCGCTGGCGGCCATTTTTGGTTGGTCTCCCTGAATGGGAAAGAACACGTGTGCATTGGCGCCACTTCTCCTCTTGTTGGTCGGCGCTTGGGACGGCAGCGGCATCGGCAGGCGGGCAGCCTCTTCTCAAGCATCTGCAGGAGGGCAGTATTCAGCAAGTATCGCTGGTTCTCTCCCTGGGGTGCGGGCGCGGTGATGCCGGGTCCTACTGGGCAGTCCCAAACGTTCTGCATTGTGGGGGAGTATGGCCGGTAGGCCTCATAAGTGTCCCAGCGGTGGCGCAATGGCGGCTGAACCGACAGTTGCTTCTGCGGAGGTGTCCGCAGAAGCACAGGCCGCGCTGGGACCTCTGGTTCCCCTAGACCAATTGACTTCAATTTTGGAGGAGTTTTTCGCCCGGGGGGACCGAGCCGTGGTGGGGGGGGGCCAGGAAGCGCCCACCTCCTCCTCAATCTTCGGAGGAGGACTCGGAGCCGGAAGGGAATGGCAGCGTCCGCTAAATTCCTTTGCTCTGCCAAAACTTTTTTCTGTGTGCTACCCTTTTGAGGACAGCCTTTTACAGAAATGGGTCTGAATAAGGCGACGGCTATTCCCATGGAGGGGTGCCCCTCTTTTAGGGATCCGGCCGATAGGTGGACGGAAGCAGTGTCCAAGGCACTTTTCCTGGTGGCGGGGGCAGCCATGAGGCCGGCCCTGGCGTCGGTCATGGTGGCACAGTCGCTCACGGAGTGTGCGATGGAGTGCAGTGATGTTCGGGCGGCGTGGATTCGCCTGAAGCGGTGCAGCGAGCAGACCACCTAGTGCAAGGGCTTCGTTACCTCTGTGACGCGGCACTGGACTTAGTGCCGATGCTGTCTAAAATGTTGGTCTTTGCGATCATTATTAGACGCCTGCTGTGGCTGCGGCGCTGGTCGAATGACCACGCATCTAAGAAGGGCCTTACGGACCTGCCTTTTCAGGGTGGTCGGCTTTTTGGGCCCCAGTTGGATTAAATCATTAAGGATTTCACTGGGGGGAAGAGTACGTTTCTTCCGGAACCCAAGCGGCGAGAACAGCGCCGCAAGCAAGGGCCTCTGGCCAGAGGCGTTTTTTTCGTGCGCCTGGTTCAGCGGGCAAGGGCTCCTGGCCCGGCAAGTCTGCCTCTGGGACAGGTAAGCGGCCCTGGCAACGCAAGCCCGAAAAGACGGAGGAGAAGCCCTCCTCCGCATGATGGGTTGCCCCCGCCCATCTCTCGGGTGGGGGGCCAGCTTCTGGGGTTCGTGGGCCGCTCGCATCTCCGATCGGTGGGTGCGGGAGGTGGTGTCCTCCAGGTACAAGATAGAGTTCAGTACTCGGCCCCTGGACAGGTTCTTCCCGTCAAATTTAAGACTCCCTCCAGGGCGTCGGCAAGCTCTGTTAGAGGCTGTCCGAACAGGGGGTGAGTGTGCCAGTTCCTCCTTCGGAAAGATTCCGCGGCTTCTACTTGAACCTCTTTGTGGGGCCAAAGAAGGTGGGGGTCAGGCCGGTTCTGGACTTGAAAGCGCTCAAGCACTTTGTGAAGGCGCGCAAATTCAGGATGGAGTCAGTCCGTTCGGTCTTGGCCGCCCTGCACCAGGGGGATTTTCTGGCATCCCTGGACTTCAGGGATGCGTATCTTCACATTCCCATTTATGTCCTGCACCAGCGCTTTCTGCGTTTTGCTGTAGGGGACCTCCATTATCAATTTGTGGCTCTCCCTTTCGGTCTGGCCTCGGCTCCGCGGGTCTTCAAGGTCCTGGCCCCGGTGTTGGCTCTGCTGAGACAGAGAGGCATTGCTGTGGTAGCTTACCTAGACGATCTTCTCCTGCGAGCGGAGTCAGCTCCGGCTCTGGAGGACAATGTTGCTATCACTCTGACCTCACTGCGGGACTTCGGTTGGCTAATCAATCTACAGAAGTCGACATTGACCCCGTCCTGTCGCCTGGAATATCTGGGCCTGATATTGGACACGGTGCAGGCGAAGGTATTTCTACCTCCGGCCAAGTTGCTGACGCTACAAGCAGCGGTGCGAACCCTGTTGTCACAACGGTGGTCCTCCTTACGTTTCTGCATGCGGGTGTTGGGGCTCATGGTCTCGACCTTCGTGGCGATACCGTACGCCCAGAGTCACACCCGGCTCCTGCAGCGAGCGATACTGCTGCAGTGGGACAAGTCTCCCTTGTCTCTGGATCTGCTGGTCCGCCTGGATCATCAGACCAGGGGGTCGTTGACCTGGTGGCTTCGGGCCCCGGCACTGACATTCCTTCCCCTGGAGTGGTCGATAGTCATGACGGATGCCAGCCTCTCGGGCTGGGGAGGAGTCCTGGGGCAACTGTCAGCTCAGGGCCGTTGGTCGGCGCAGGAGTCTCGTCTCCCGATCAATGTGTTTTTAGCTGAGGGCGATCAGGCGCTGTCTCTTCCACTGGTCGGCAAGGCTGCGCGGCCTCCCGGTTCAGGTTCAGTCGGACAACGCCACGGCGGTGGCGTACTTGAACCATCAAGACGGAACAAGGAGCTTGGCTGCAGAGGCAGCCCACATTCTAAGGTGGGCAGAACTTCACGTGCCAGCAATCTCCGCCAATCTCCGGGTGTAGAAAATTGGAAGGCGGACTTTCTCAGTCACCAGACGCTGGACTAGGGAGAATGGTCCCTGCATCCAGAGGTGTTTCGCCAGATTTGCGAAAGGTGGGGCACGCCAGATGTGGATCTCCTGGCATCCAGATTTAACCACAAAGTGAAGACCTTCGTGTGCAGGTCAAGGGATCCGTTGGCGGTTGCCACGGACGCCCTGGTGACTCCATGGTCCCGGTACAAGCTTCTGTACGCTTTTCCTCCTCTCAAACTTCTGCCGCGGTTACTGCGCACCATAGATGTGGAGGAAATCCCGACAATCCTGGTGGCTCCGGATTGGCCTCTGCATTCTTGGTACGCCGACGTGGTGCGGATGGTAACAGATGTTCCCTGGCGACTACCGATTCGCGAAGATCTTCTGTTGCAGGGTCCCATCTTGCACCCTGCTTTACCCTCGCTGGCTTTGACAGCATGGCTGTTGAGTCCCAGGTATTGATGGACAGGGGGGTCTCTGAGTCAGTGATCCCCACCATGCTTAAGGCGCGCAAGTGTACTTCGCGCAAGATCTATCATTGCACCTGGAAGGCCTATATTGCCTGGTGTGAGGCGGGGGGTTGGAACCCCCGTTCTTTTTCGGTATCTCGGGTGCTGGCCTTTCTTCAACAAGGCCTGGATCAAAAGTTGGCTTTGAGCACGCTCAAAGGTCAGATTCAGCTCTGGCGATTCTTTTCCAGTGTCCTTTGGCGACGCATTCTTTGATCCGTACAGGGTGTACGTCATGTGGTTCCTCAGGTACGATCGCCCCTGGCACCGTGGGATATGAACTTGGTACTTTCTGTGCTGCAGAAACCGCCATATGAGCAGATCAGGGATATCCCCTTACAATTGCTGTCTCAGAAGGTCGCCTACTTGGTGGCCATTATATCCGCTAGGCGGGTGTCTGAATTGTCGGCTTTGTCGTGTAGGTCCCCTTTATTTGGTCCTACATAAGGATAAGGTGGTGTTGGGTCCGTCTCCTTCGTTCCTACCGAAAGTGGTTTCCTCTTTTCACATTAATGAGGACATTGTCCTCCCTTCCCTGTGTCTGCGCCCGTCTCATCCTAAGGAGATTGCTCTGCATTCCTTGGACGTAGTGAGGGCTTTGCGGGTGAATTTGGCAGCTACAGCTCCTTTTCGGAGGTCGGATGCGCTGTTTGTGCTAATGGAAGGGTTGCGCAAAGGTTTGGTGGCTTCGTCGGCCACTGTATCACGTTGGATCAGACAGACTGTGACCCATGCGTATGTGCGGGGCCAAGAACTTTTTCCGGTCACGGCTTATTCCACCAGGGCGATTAGCACTTGCTGGGCTTTCAGACACCAAGCGTCGGTGTCTCAGGTGTGCAAGGCGGCCACTTGGGCCTCGGTGCACACGTTTGTTAAATTTTACAAAGATGATGTGTCAGCATCTGCAGATGCTGCTTTTGGCCGCAAAGTGTTGCAGGCGGCGGTGTAGGCGCGGCTGGCGCCTCCCGAGATCATTCTGTTGGGTACAGTTGTTATTGTTTACCCACCCCTCTTTGTTGACACTGCTTTGGGAAGTCCCCACGTGTCATGAATAAGAGGCTGCGTCTGTCAATGAACGTAAGAGAAAATAGGATTTTTTGACTTACCATAAAATCCTTTTCTCTGAGTTCATTGACAGACGCAGCACCCACCCCTCTATGATGTGTTTGTACGGCTTGTTACGAACTGATATGCTATGCAGGGCTGAGGGGTTATATGCTGAGTAAGGACGGCTCCCTGGGAGGGGCCAGCTTTGCTTTTCTGAACTTCGTTCTGCCTAGTCTACTCCTGGTAAAAAGTGCATAAACCCACGTGTCATGAATAAGAGGCAGCGTCTGTCAATGAACGTAAGAGAAACACATATTTTATTCACGATAGAAAAAAGAAAACAAATCAAATGTGTAAACAATTGACCTTCGGAAGTTTTGGTGTTATTTAATCCCCACAGTTTTTTTTTAAATCTTTGGTATATAAATTAAAAAATACCAAAAAGAAAAAACCTGCTTGCTACATGGGCACTCTGAAGGAAGGCGCCAGAAGTGCTGGTGGAGAACCACAGACAAGTATGACATGTTTAACCACTTCCCGACCGCCGTATGCAGAATGACGGCCAGGAAGTGGCTGAGTTATCCTGACTGGACGTCATATGACGTCCTCAGGATAACAAGCCGCCGCGCGCCCGGGGGGCGCGCATCGCGGCGATCGGTGGTGTGGGGGTCAGTCTGACCCCCCGCAATGCCGATCTCGGTAAAGTGCTTTGATCCGAAGCACTTTACCATGTGACCAGCCGTGACTAATCACGGCTGGTCACAGTGTAATACAGGAAAGCCGTTTATCGGCTTTCCTGTACTCAGGTCTGCAGACCTGATGAGGGGAAAGCCGATCGGCTGCATCCTTGACAGGGAGGGTTTGTGCTGATGATTTATCAGCACAGCCCTCCCTCGGATCGCCACCCTAGACCACCAGGGAGCCTGC
>BLSH010011269.1:95285-124590 GCA_018402905.1 Glandirana rugosa
AAAAAAAAAAGATTCTGGGATCTCTTATTTTACCGCCGGTAACGTTTTGAAATACAGTGTGGCATAAACGCGTCGCCAGAATTTTCGCGCTAAAAAAAAACTTTTTTAAGTCAAAAAACTCAATTTTTTATTCTGTTGTCATTTCAATCCAGTTAAAAAAAAGTATAACACTTTCTATTACAATGCGGCTCATTTTACTATGGGTTGTACAGTACGAAGTTTTAACGCAGGCGAGCGCCTTACCGCTGTTTGAAACGTTGTATTTTTAGAGGTAACCGCTGCAAAGCAAATACGGTGTGACATAAAGTTTTGCAATGGCCGCCATTTTATTCTCTAGGGTCTTAGAAAAAAAAAAAAAATATAATGTTTGGGGGTTCTAAGTAATTTTATAGCAAAAAAACCTGTTTTTAGCTGATAACCTCCAAACTCCAAAATGAGGCTCGGTCTTAAAGTGGTTAAAGTTTAGTGTTTTAGTGCTGCCTTCTTGCCTCTTTTTCTGTGATTTTCCCTAAATGCTATCATTCTATGGTCACTAGATCCCAAGTTATTGTGAATTGCCACGTCTGAGACCAGATTTGGATAATTGGTAATTCATAGATCTAACAGAGCATTCTTTCTAGTTGGGGAATCCACCAATTGGGACATGAAGTTGTCCTGTAGGACATTTATGAAATGACGGGCCTTTAATGAGTGTGCTGTCCCCTGTGCCCAATCAATATCAGGATAATTGAAGTCCCCCAGTATGATTACATTTCCGAGTTTTGCTGCCATTTCTAGCTGGGATAGTAGTCTCAGCTCATCCTCCTCCTTTATGTTGGGAGGCCTGTAACATACACTCATTAATAATTTCCCATTCGCCTCCCCTCTATCAAGTTCAACCAATACAGATTATACCTCCCCCTCATCCTGTCCATAATGCCACCTTAACTTAATTTTTGACATATATACAGACCCCTCCACCTCTTCTACCTTCCCTGTCTTGTCTATACAATGTATACCCCTGTATATTATCCAGTCAATCGTGTGAGCTGTCAAACCAAGTTTCAGCTATTCCCACAAGTCTTCTTCATATAACCGCATCTCCAGTTCCTCCATTTTGCTAGCTAGGCTCCTCGCATTTGCGTAAATGCCCCTTAGTGTTGTCTGAGCGCCCATTATTTTCCCCTTATGTTTCCTTTGACTCAGTTTAGGAGTAGTCCCCTTATTCACTCCCAGATTATATGCTGTTAGTAATATCACTGCTGACTCCACTATACCCCACCATCCCCTGCTTACTACTGGTTATTGCTTCCTATGACCCCCCAATACCTAGTTTAAAAGCCCCTCCAACTTTGTGGCCATCTTTCTTCCCAGTAGAGCTGCACCATCCCCATTAAGGTGCAGCCCGTCCTTACTAAAGAGCTGGTAACCGACCGAGAAGTCGGTCCAGTTTTCCAGGAGCCCAAACCCCTCTTTCCTACACCAAGTCCTCAGCCACCTGTTCAAGTCTCCAATCTCCTGCTGCCTCTCTGGTGTGGCTCAAGGCACAGGTAGAGAAAACTACCTTGGAGGTCCTTTTCCTAAGTCTATTTCCTAAGTCCCTGAAATCATTTTTTAGGACTCTCCAACTTCCTCTCACTTTGTCATTGATACCAACATGTATCATGACCGCTGGGTCCTGCCCAGCCCCACCCAATATTCCGTCTACTCGATCCACAATGTGCCGAACCTGAGCGCCCGGTAAACAACATACTGTTCGGCGCTCACGGTTTTTCCTCCTAATAATTGAGTCCCCCACTTCCACAACCTGTCTATCAAAACCTGTGCCTCTGCCCCCCTCCTTACTGACGCGGCTACTCCCCTGGCAGCTAGGGGAGGTCTTCTGCTCCAGTACTGCCATCCCTGAGCTTATATTCCCAGCATCATGCAACCTGGCATATTTGTTGGGGTGTACAAACTCAGGACTGGCCTCCCTCTCGCTCTTCTCCCTACCTCTCCTCCTAGTTGTCAGCCAGCTCTGGCTCTTGCTCCTCCATGTCTCCAACCTCCTCTAGGCTGGCCCCTGCCAGCACCTGCTGGGTAATGTCCAGGCTTCTTTCCAGGTTGCCGATGCTTCTCAGTGTTGCCACCTGATTCTCCAGATCCAATATCTGGGCTTCCAGAGAAACAAGTCACTTACATCCCGCACAGTAGTATTCGCCCTCAACTGGTTCATCAAGGAACGCATACATGGAGCTGGACATGCACTGAGTGGCATCGCCAATCCTGTTGGACATTTTCCCACTATTTTTTTGGGGATGATTAGAAAGACTAGCTATGGTAACCTACACTACTCCCTGATGCTATTCCCCTGGTATTAAGTTCCTCCCGTGTCTAGAAGGTACTCCTGGGGCTATAGTTTCCCTTGGTATTCCTTAATGCACAGGTATTCACAGTTGCTCAGAAACTCACGATGCTCAGATACTTACAATGCTCAGATACTCCCAATACTCAGGTACTCACAATACACAGGTGCTCACAATACACAGGTCACACAGGCAGTCTTTAATCCATAGTTGTGTCTCTCTCCTCTCTGCTCAGCCCCTGTAATCTGACACTTGCAGATTGTCAAACTCTAGGGCAGCCTCCCCCGCTTCCCTGCTCTGTCACAGTGCGCTCTGCACTCACCCGCGGCCGCTGGTCAGACTTCAGCCGCCTGCCTCCTCTGTCCGCTACTGGGGGGGACTGCAGTCCCCAGTCACTCCCGCTCCTACACAGGTACTCCCAATACCCAGGTACTCAACAATACTCAGAATACTCGGTTACTCAATACTCAGTCACACCACACACGAAGATAAACAACAATGCTCAGCAGTACTCAGTTACACCCTCCACACTTTCCACAGCCAATGTCCCCACAGCACAACATCAGTCCGTCTTATCTATTAGCTGTGTTGCTATGTGTCCCCTTAGCTCCTGCTCAGCCTCCCCTGTAACCTGACACTAATATGGCTTAACAGCCCTTAGCCTCCCTTAGTCAGCCTGCCTGTCCCCCCTCCCATCGCTTCCCTGACCTGCCTGTCACACTCCCTCCAGCGGGTTACACTTACCGCCCGCGACCTCCTGGTCTACCTGTCACCTCTCGGTCTCCCAGTTGTGCTCATAAGTTTACATACTCTCGCAGAATTTATGATTTCTTGACCATTTTTTAGAGAATGTGAATAACACAAAAATGTTTCCTTCACTCGTGGTTAGTGTTTGGCTAAAGCCATTTATTATCTATCAACTGTGTTTACTCTTTTTAATTCATAATGACAACAGAAACTACCCAAATGACCCTGATCAAAAGTTTACATACCCTGGTGATTTTGGCATGATAACATGCACACAAGTTGACACAAAGAGATTTGAATGGCTATTAAAGGTAACCATCCTCACCTGTGATCTGTTTACTTGTACTTAGTGTGTGTGTATAAAAGATCAATGCATTTCTGGACTCCTGATAAACCCTTGCATCATTCATCCAGTGCTGCACTGACGTTTCTGGATTCTGAGTCATGGGCAAAGCAAAAGAATTGTTAAAGGATCTGTGGGAAAAGGTAGTTGAACTGTATTAAACAAGTAAGGGATATAAAAAGATATCCAAGGGATTGAGAATACCAATCAGCAGTGTTCAAGATCTAATCAATAAGTGGAAAATGAGGCCTTCTGTTGAAACCAAACCACGTTCAGGTAGAGCAACTAAAATTTCAGCCACAACTACCAGGAAAATTGTTTGGAATGCAAAGAAAAACCCACAAATAACTTCAGGACTCTCTGAAAACATGTGGTGTGGCTGTTTTAAGGCACTTGAAAAAAGATGGCAAACGAGAGGTGGCCCCAAGGGGGGGGGGGGGGATTTTAGGGGTGGATGCTAAGACAATAGAAGAGTGTAGAAAGAAGTATATGGCGTATGTAAAAATAGCAACATTTATTAGAACATAGTAAAAACACACTTAATTGCAAATAAGCAATACATAAAATAAATCGCAATACACACGCGAGTATCATCTGGCGGACACACCAAGTGAGGCCCAACCAGTGATCTACAGCAATATTCCCAACATGTTTCGATGAGACAAGGGTATTATATCTTCTTCAGGGGAGAGTGTATTGCCAAATAATTCAATTCTATGAGATAAAATGCACGCATATAAATATTATACAAAGTCAAACAGTGTGAAGTACAAATATCTGAAAATACAATGCTGCATGTGTCACAATAAAATTGGATAAATATACAGGTGCATGCCAGCTAGAACAATGAACAAAAATAAATATATAACCGGTGAAAAAACTCACCCAGATGGAAAGAATTCTACTGATACTGCTCCCAGGATGGTAGAGAAGTACCGATTGATTCAATGAGTTGTAGGTCAACTGTTTAAGCCGCAAATTGCAGCTAAACGTGAATCTCCACAAGGACCGGAAAAGAACAAGGGGCTATAGGGAAGCACCTGAAAGCACAATGGGAGGACCCAAAGGGTGAGCATAGTAACGTAACATAGTACATGTGTAAAGGGCAAATAAATAAAATGGTATCTTACATCCAGATTCCTTAACCTCGGGTAGAGGGAGAGATGGAAATAAAGGCAGCCAGGTATGGAAATTGGGGTGTCTTTACCAAACGCCTGGTCGAAAAGGCATGCCGCTGGGAAACATCCCAGGACACAATACTCTTCCAATAGGTGAAAAGTATGAATACGTGACCATAATTACCATAAACGTATGATATTCAACAGCTCCAAAAAGAAAAAGGTATATGGGGCGCCATAGCAGAGCCTGTAGCCCTCAAGTACTAACCTGTATGTGATATATAGAGGCTGCCAAGAAGGACAATAGAATCTGTGTGTATAGGTAAACCTGTATAGGAAGACCGAATACTAACCTGGGGGGTATAAATACCCCCTCCCTGCAGGTGTGGGCGGTTTCGTGGGTATCTCAAAATAATCCGGCAAAAGGCATCACATGAGACGGGCCGGATTACCTCCAAGTGCACCCATAGCAAACAAATGAAGCATAGCAAACAAAGATCAGCATTGTGAAAATATGTGTGAAAAAAGGGGGGGAGGTAATGCATGCTCATAATAGGTCCCTGTCGAACCCCCCTGAGGAGAAACCAGGCAAGAAAGGTTTGAAGTTCATGGAACCATTGGGTCCCGGTGGCATAGTAGCATTAAGATTTAGGATCCACCGGAGCTCACGCTCTTATCAAAGTCCCCCCCACGGGAGCTCGGATGGATTCTATCCAGGGCCACAAACCGGACCCTGGGGTACGTGCCCTGATGGACCAAAGCAACATATCTACCAAGAGGCGCCTCTTGGTCACACTTGCTCATATTGGAGATGTGGCGTAGAGCTCGTTGGGAGAATTTCTGAATGGTCTTGCCCACATAAAAGCAGCCGCAGCTGCATGTGAGCAAGTAAACAATTCCTTTAGTCTGGCAGTTAACAAAATGACGGGGACACAACAGTTCCTTATTAGGTAGAGTAATATGTTTTCTGGTATCAATAAGTGGGCAAAGGGTACAACTGCCACATGGAAATGTACCATAGGACTTACAATGGTCCAAGTCTAAATGTCCTGAATATTCACTCTGAACTAGCCTATCACCCAAAGACGTGGCTCTCCGATAGGTAATCATGGGGTTGGGGGGGACGAAGGGGCCAACCTGAGGATCCATCGTCAATAAATGACAATGTTTCTTGAGTATGGATCTAATCTGTTTGTGTTGATTATTGAATGGCGTAATGATCCTAGGAATATAGTCTTTGTTGGTATGTTTGGGTTTGAAGAGAATATCATGTCTTGATTTCCCCTCCACTTTATTGAATGCCCTCTTTAAACAGCGGTGAGAGTAACCTCTTTGTAGTAAGCGTGTTTTGAGGGCTCTGGCTTCATGGTAATATACCTCATCTTTCGTACAGGTCCTCCTGATTCTAAGATACTGACTGAAGGGAATGGACTCTATCAAGGGTTCCGGATGTGCACTGGATGCATGAAGTATTTTGTTGCCCACAGTGGGTTTGCTGTAAAGTCTGCATGAAAGTGCACCATCGGAGTCCTTGCAAATAGTAACGTCCAGGAATGTGATCTCAGTTTCATGAAAGTTCATCGTAAAGGTTAAATTTAAAGAATTGCGGTTCAGCGACTCGATGAACTGACGCAGTGTGTCCGACGTGCCACTCCAAAGGAGTAGCACGTCGTCAATATACCAATACCACATAAGTATGTGGTCCATCCACTGTGTCAATGTATCGTCAGACCAGATAGACCATTCCCACTCCCCCAGGTACAGGTTGCCGTATGAAGGGGCACACGAAGTCCCCTTTGCAACGCCCTGCACCTGGAGGTAGTGGGAACCAGCAAACGTAAACACATTGGGGTTCAATATGAAATTGAGCGAAAGTAAAATAAAGTCACTGAACGGCAACTCTGTTTCATTCATCTGTGAAAGAATGTGCTTGATACATGTGAGACCAAATTGGTGGGGAATGGAGCTGTAGAGGGCCTCCACGGCGACCAAGAGAGTGTCGCCGGGGACGTGGACACCCTCAAGGACCCGCAACAAATGCACGGTGTCCTGGATGAAATATGGGAGGCCAGCAACAAAAGGCCTAAGGTGCTCATCAATGAGCCTACTCAGATTCTCAGTGATGGCCCCCTTGCCAGAAACAATGGGGCGGCCCGGCGGGGTTGTGGGATGTTTGTGGATCTTGGGTAGGGCATAAGAGGTTGCGATCCTGGGAAAGGGGTTCCTGACAAATTCCCAAGTCAATTTAGAGATCACTTGGTTGTGGTGCGCACTGTCCACCATTGCATAAAATTCAGAGTTGAACTTATCCACTACACTAGATTCAATAGGTCGCTTCCGATGACGACTGATGACGAAACGCGTTAGGTGGGGCTAGCGAGTACGCCATACGTCACGTCCGGGTCTGTTGGTGTTTGCAGGTGGAACGCAAGCCGGAGGAAGGGGAAGAGATTCCATTCCTTCCTCAAGAAGCAGCCGCGACAGCTTGTTGTTTTTTCTCACACCGCTTGTACTTTTAACCAACACCCAGGATGGTGTATACCTATGCTTTTATGTTCTTTTATTGCTGATTTGGAATAAAAAACTTTTTGTCATGGAGTTACGCTATTTGGGACTTTTTATCTTCTATACATATATACCACCGGAGGGAGCTCCATGTACAGAGGATTGATCTTGACCATACACCATTCAATTTAAAGTCCAGGAGTGGAGGTTTGATCGGTTGCATGCGAGTTACCCCTGCAGGGGTTTGAAACTCTGGTGAGTGGGGACACAGGAGGGGGAGCACGTGTGAAAGTCACCCATTGAAAACGCAGATGAAGCACTACAAAGTCACCTTGAATTTAAGATGAACTTGTTGTCTTGTATGAGTTTTCAAGAATTTGACTATTTTTATACCAATTTTTATGTTTTTTTATTTTTTATTCTGATTTTCTCTATGTTCTCTCCTGTCTGCATATACATCAAGTTCTGGATTATTATCTCTTGGGAAGAATAATTTATAGACATTATATTGAGGATTATTTATATTATCCATATTTTTTCATAATTTAAAAAAAAATATCCTTTTAGTAAATTTGTTTTATCCTCCATTCACTATACATATATATGGAAATGCACACAATGATACACTAATCATGTCACTTTAATGGATTAATTTCTTTATCACAGGCACTTTATATAAATTTAACTGTATTATATTGTCAAGTTACTTTTATCTCTTTTCCTATATACGCACTTTATATACACATACATGTAGAACATTTACCAATCAGATCACTTATAAATTTACAGAGAAAGCGCCTACTCCTTGTTCTATTGTGTAATCCTTTTCCCTTATCAGGAAATTCAGGAGGGCAGCAGTCTCATTTTTTTACTCAATTTATCCTGAGCGCGGAATTTATTTGTATCACAACATTTGTTTCTGTTCTTCACATGTCTAGCAACTTTGTAGAGTACAAACAAAACAACCACATTGGTCAAAGCCAAAGTCGTAACAAAGTCTCACTCATCCAAAGTCACATCAAAGTCAAGTAAAGTTACAATGTAAATCACGAAGCGTGATTTAACCTCGGAGCAAGATGGCCATGTGAAGAGTGAGCTCCCGCCGACAGTGTCACTTCTCTCCCTTCTACAGAGGCAAAAATGCACTACAGTGACTATACACTATGGGGACTGCATCCTGATCCTCTTCAGCCTCGAGTTCCCGTTCATCTAGAGAACCGTGCGGAGGATTAAGCCAGAGCATACCGGCAATGTTCCAGACACAGAGAACCAACATGACGATGCCACAAGGCCCAAGCTCGCTCGCGAGCCAGGCCGCACTTAACTCAGCGCCCCCGCGCCTTCTCAGCCCTCACCAAGTTATAGCGAGATTGTGCTATCACCTCAACTAAATCTCAACGATCTCCGTTCAGTGACGACAGATATTAAGGAGACCCTAACAGCGGCGATCACGGAGCTTTGCATTGATATACAATCAGTTGCTGGAAGGCTACACGAGGTGGAAAAGATGACGGCACATCAGACAACGGCTATTCGCCAAACAAACCAGATGGTCGACACCCACACCATGCAGCTCCGTGAGCTCAACAGACATATGGAATACCTCGATAACCGAGGAAGGAGGCATAACCTGCGGCTGAGAGGTCTTCCAGAAAAGGTTGACGCCGACCAACTGCAAGCGACAGTGATGAACATTTTTAATGGCCTCCTGGACAGGCCCCTTAGCACTCCAATACCTATGGAACGTATCCACTGAGCTCTACTTCCAAATGGAAGGGACTCAGATCCCCCGGAGATATAATCTGTCACATTATAGACTACAAACTAAAAGAAGACATATTGCGTAAGGCAAGCAACCGAACCCACTTACATTATGAGGAGAAAGCAGTCCATCTATTTCAACACCTCTCAAATATCACGCATTGCGCCCACTGCTAGCTGTCCTGCAGGAGAGGAGAATTCAATACAGATGGAAATTTCCAGTTGCTCTATCTGCTTCCCACCAGGGCCAACACGCACTCCTTAGGGTCCCGGAGGACCTACAAGCATTCTTTGAAAAGCTGCACATCCCTCCAATTGAGGTCCCAGACTGGTATGCAGAGTATCGCCCCAACCGACGGCACCGCAACCCGACACTGATGGACGCACAGGAACAGGGATACCGAAGGCATCATTCTCTATCTGATCAATGAGCCAGTCTTACAGCCTCGGGACAACGCAACGCCGCCAGTCCAACCAAGGCCCCGCATAACAAGAGAGCCCACCGAGACTACTGAACCAGCACAGTAGATGGCCCAATCTCTGTGCATCAGATAAGTAACAATTACCCCTACAGAGTCTCACACACCACCCCAACTCTGAACAATACAGGTGTTTTCCCCTACTCGATCCCCCATACGAACCTTGCACTTACTCACAGCATATCGACTATTTAGGCCGCACATACGAAAACCTCCATACTGCTCTGCTCGCAGGCACTCACGGCTGTGGCTGATGCCTTCAGATATAGAGAGTCTGCCCCACACCAACCTTGGACGGTACCTAATACCAGATGCATTACTCTATGATGACAGATAATAACCCTCGACTTAGTATTGGGTACTATTATGCTCATACCTAAACCCCCCGCACCAAAATAGCAGAGCGGGTACCTCACAATAAAACGATTCGCAGGAATCAGCGCCCAAATACCCAATGACCAAACCATTTAAATGCCTCCTTTGACTACAGACTCAGAAAGTATTTAAAGCTGATATCTATAGTTTGGTCATTTAACAAATGTCAGCAACGCTACGGTACAGATGAGTAAAACCCCTATTCCCAGATGTGATGAGGTTACTCTCAATTGAAAAGAAACTCGATAGAACATTCACCATCTCCCCTCCTCACCTATAGAAGTACTAATGGAGAAATGATGGTTCACCACCCCAATAGGTGAACGGAGATAATTAGGATACAGACACATCAACCAAGTGCATGCCCCCTCAAGGCAAACACAGACAAGGCTACCATAGACAACCCTACTGGAACTTCTGCCTAATTGAAGTAGTAGCCTTCTGACAAACCTATTGTTCCTGTAAAAGATGTACGCCACATTCAGATATAAACGCCTGAATCCTAATTACCCACGGCAAACTATCTAACAGGAGGCTACGAGTGACAATGTCTGGAAACATTCAGATGACCCCCCAACACGAATCATTCTCCATGTACAAGTCTTGGTACCCCCAGCAAGAATTTCTCTCATGGGGCACTACATAACGAAAGAGGACACAGCAAAACGTAACTATCAAACTCTGAACAACTGGTATATTGCGCTTATGAAAAGGTCAAAATAAGCATTTTAAGGTGATCTTTCTAATACTACCAGAAAAGTAATTTGTTGACTAGTAGATAGATCAACGTGAATGAATAAAGTTGTATGTTTTTTCATTACAGTTAATAATAGAAAATACTTGTTGTACTATCTTACTATAACTATGCGGTTATTATAAGTTGATAATGAGAGTTAAAACGATGAAGCATGCGGTAGTTATCTTGATCTTTTTTACCCATTCTGTTGGTGGGGTTTTACCCTTTCATCTTCACATTGGTTTATAATATATTCACTCATTTTGCTGCAATATTTGTGTCCACCTGGCTTCACAGCCTATCCTCACAACTATAACTGATATAGTTGCTGTCTCTTATCCCTATTACCTATCCTTGGTGTATGGGTCTTTTGCTTTTACTCCCTTGGACGAGACCTCTGTCAATTCAATTTTCCCTTTACACTTTCCATTCACTACAGATTCGAGCCTCTGCGTTCCTGTTGGGACAATCTGACACCAATTATCATTTTTCTGTGCTTCCCCATACCATGAACAACACCTCAGCTCCCGGTTTGGGCGTCCATGTCAGTCCGCCTATCTCAGCCCACTGTCATGTGCATGCTGGTTTGTGTAAGTAGCTCATCATGTATCCAATCTACAGCTATTAACCATCTTGATCATTTATTATAATTTGGCTTCCCCAGCAGGGTCGCTTTGCTTGTGCCTTAGTGACATGCCCATGTCTTTTTCAGATCCCTTTCATTTCGCATCAGCCCCTGAAGAGTGGCCCTACTGCCACGAAACGTCGTCAGGCATATTCTAGATGCAAATGTGTTTACCCAGGTTACTGTATGTGCTGTCAGCACTCCACCATTTGGAGCTTGGTTTTTTATCAACCTATTTTTTATTTCATGTGCAACAAGTCTGTTATACATTGTTTACATGTTTACTATGTCTATTATGTATTATGTACCCATTATTGCATGGTATTATTGCCAATGTTCAACAATAAATATTTACATTTTTTTGGTATCCTTGTTTGAAATCGCATCTATGTATACCTCATTTAAAGTCCCGCCCCCCCCTCTTTGATATTGGACACAGAGCAGGTGAAGGTTTTCTACCTCCGGCCAAGTTGCTGACACTGCAAGCAGCAGTGCAAGCCCTGCTGTCACATCGGTGGTCCTCCTTACAGGTTTGTATGCAGGTGTTGGGGCTCATGGTCTCGGCCTTCGAGGCGATACCGTACGCCCAGAATCACACTCGGCTCCTGCAGCGAGCGATCCTGTTACGGTGGGACAAGTCTCCGTCTCCCTGGACCAGCTGATCAAATTGGATCATCAAACCAGGGGGTCTTTGGCCTGGTGGCTCCAAAGTCATTCCTTCCCTTGAATTGGTCGATAGTCATGACGGACACCAGCCTATCGGGCTGGGGAGGAGTCCTGTGGCAGTTGTCTGCTCAGGGCCGTTGGCCGACGCAGGAATCACACCTTCCAATAAATGTGCTGGAGCTGAGGGCAATCAGGCAATGTCTCTCCCACTGGTCGGCAAGGCTGTGCGGCCTCCCGGTTCAGGTTCAGTCGGACAATGCCACGGCAGTGGCGTACGTGAACCATCAAGGCGGAACAAGGAGCTCGGCACCAGCTGTGAAGGCGGCCCTCATTCTGAGGTGGGCAGAACTTTGCGTGCCGGAAATCTCCGCCATCTACATTCCGGGCGTAGTAAACTGGCAAGCGGACTTTCTCAGTCGCCAGACTCTCGATCAGGGGGAATGGTCTCTGCATTCAGAAATGTTCCTCCAGATTTGCAAACGGTGGGGCACGCCAAACGTGGACCTAATGGCGTCCAGGTTCAATCACAAGGGGCTGCCACGGACGCACTAGTCGCACCTTGGTCTCGGTACAGGTTTCTGTACGCCTTTCCTCCTCTCAAGCTTCTACCGCGGCTCCTGCGCAGAATAGAAGCGGAGGGAATCCAGACAATCCTTGTGGCTCCGGATTGGCCTTGGTGCCCTTGGGATAGGGGTGTCTCTGACTCCATGATCCCTACCATGCCTAAGGCGCGTAGGCGTTTTTCGCACAGATATGTTATCGCACCTGGAAGGATTATATTGCCTGGTGCGAGGCGGGGGGTTGGAACCCCCCGCTCTTTCTCTATATCCCGGGTGCTGGCCTTCTTGCAGCAAGGCCTGGATACCAAATTGGTTTTGAGTACACTCAAGGGTCAGATTTCGGCTCTGGCGATTCCTTTTTCAACGTCCTTTAGCTACACATTCTTTGATACATACATTGTACAGGGTGTACGTCATGTAGCTCCTCAGATACGGTCGCCGTTGGCACTGTGGGATTTAAATTTAGTATTTTCGGTACTGCAGAAACCGCCATATGAGAAAATCAGGGATATTCCCTTACAATTGCTGTCACAAAAAGGTGGCTTTTTTGGTGCCCACTACATCCGCTAGGTGGGTGTCTGAGTTGGCGGCTTTGTCATGTAGGTTTCCCTACTTGGTCCTTCATAAGGATAAGGCGGTGCTGCGCCCTTCTCCTTCGTTCCTACCAAAGGTGGTTTCTTCTTTTCACATTAATGAGGACATTGTTCTCCCTTCATTGTGTCCACACCCGTCTCAAGGAGATTACTTTGCACTCTTTGGATGTAGCAAGGGCTCTGCGGGTGTATTCGTCGGCTACAGCTTCTTTTCTGTAGTCTGGTGCTTTGTACTAATGGAAGGGCCGCGCAAAAGTTTGGCGGCCTCATCAGCTACTATATCCCATTGGATCAGACAGACTGTGACCCATGCGTATACTGTTCGGGGCCAAGAATCCCCTTTTCCAGTCACGGCTCATTACACCAGGGCGATTAGCACTTCCTGGGTTTTCAGACACCAAGCCTTGGTGTCTCAGTGTGCAAGGCGGCTATATGGGCCTCGGGGCACACTTTTGTTAAAATTTTACAAGGTGTTGTGTCAGCATCCGCGGATGCTGTTTCTGGCCGCAAAGTTTTGCAGGCTGCGGTATAGGCGCGGCTGGCGCCTCCTGAGAGGATTCTGTTTGGTACAGTTGTTATTGCTGGCCCACCCCTCTTGTTTGACACTGCTTTGGGACGTCCCCATGTGTCATGAATAGAGGCTGCGTCTGTCAATGAACGTAAGAGGAAATAGGATTTTATTAAGAACTTACCGTAAAATCCTTTTCTCTGAGTTCATTGACAGACGCAGCACCCACCCCTCTGTGTTGCGTTTGTACGGCTTATTACGAACTGATATGCTATGCAGAGCTGGGGGGTTTTATGCTGAGTAAGGACGCCCCCCTGGGAGGGGCCAGCTTGCTTTTTTTCTTTTTGCCTAGTCTACTCCTAGTAGGATGTGCATAAACCCATCTGTCAATGAACTCAGAGAAAAGGATTTTACGGTAAGTTCTTAATAAAATCCTATTTTTAGTCATAAATTTTTGCCAAAATGTATTCAGCCACATGTCTCGGGTTAAAAAAAAAAGGAAATTAGCGTATATTTATTGTTTTGCGCAAAAGTTATAGCGTCTACAAACTAGGGTACATTTTCTGGAATTTACGCCGCTTTTATTTTATGACTGCCTATCTTATTTCCTGAGGTGCTAGGGCAGTACAAAACCCCCCCCCCCCCCAAATGACCCCATTTTGGAAAGTAGACACCCCAAGGAATTAGCTGAGAGGCATGTTGAGCCCATTGAATTTTTTTTTCTTTTGTCACAAGTGATTGAACATTACACAAAGTTGTCACTGAAATTATATATTGCTCACACATGCGATGGGTATATGTGGAATTGCACCCCAAAATACATTCTGCGGCTTTTCCTGAGTACGGGGATACCCCATGTGTGAGACTTTTTTGGGGGCCTATCTGCGTACGGAACCCCGAAAACCAATCACCGCCTTCAGGATTTCTAAGGGAAAATATATATGCCTTCACCCCACACTACCTATCACAGTTGCAGAGGCCATGAAATGCCCAGATAGCAAAAAACCAAATGTCCCCATTTTGGAAAGTAGACACCCCAAGCTATTTGCTGAGAGGCATGTTGAGTCCATGGAATATTTTATTTTTTTGTCGCCAGTAATTGAAAAATGACAAAAAAAAAAAAATTACACAAAGTTGGCCCTGAAATTATATATTGCTCACATATGGCGTGGGTAAATGTGTAATTACACCCCAAAATACATTCTTCTGCATCTCCTGAGTACGGAGATACCACATGTGTGAGACTTTTTGGGATTCTGTCCGCGTACGGGACCCTGAAAACCAATCACCGCCTTCAGGATTTATAAGGGCAGAAATTTATGCCTTCACCCACACTACCTATCACAGTTGCGGAAGCCCTGAAATGCCCAGATAGGAAAAAAAACAAAAAACAAATGACCCCATTTTGGAAAGTAGACACAAGTCGCTACCAAAATCACTGTCAGATTTCGCAGGGATAGGGCGTGATCTCTGCGAACGCTGCAGATATGTGTTCTGTGTTTGGTAAGTGTCAGTGATCTATTGATCCTGCACTTGGGTGGGCTGGGCGGAGGGGCTAAACGCAGGTGTCTGGGCTGATCCCGCTAACGCCACGTTTTTTAGAACACTAATCTATTGGGGACGCTAATATAGATCTGATCAGATATTGATCTGATCAGATACTGCAATAGTATCTATCACCGATCTAAAGTTTGTGTATGCGTGTCAGAGTACCTAACTAACTGGCCCTGCCTGGTGTTTATGCTGACCCTAATGTACGCTAAAACCTAACTGCGGTCACCGCCGGACGATCGGGGGTTAAAACCTATAAAAGGTGTATACAGTTATAGGCAAAAGTTTAGGAACAAAAGGCACACAAGAGCGCACTGGTCTAGCGCATTATCCTTGATAAAATGTATTTAATAGAAATCATAAAAACATACTCACAAACAAAATCGTGTAACAAGCATTTCCAGAAATGCTTGTTACACGATTTTGTTTGTGAGTATGTTTTTATGATTTCTAATAAATACATTTTTTCAAGGATAATGCGCTAGGCCAGTGCGCCCTTGTGTGCCTTTTGTTTCTTCAGTTTTCGGGACTACCCCAGTCCATCAGGTGGCAGCACGGTGGCACGTTATCCAGTTCTGATACCATCAGACATCCCCTCCCTCACCACTGCAGAGAAGATCCTCTCCTTGCGCGCGGGAAAAATTAGTATCAAAAGTTTAGGAACCCCTGACAATTTCCATGATTTGTCATTTATAAATATTTGGGTGTTTGTATCAGCAATTTCATTTTGATCTATCAAATAACTGAAGAACACAGTAATATTTCACTAGTGAAATGAGGTTTATTGGATTAACAGAAAATGCGCAATATACATCAAAACAAAATTAGACAGGTGCATAAATTTGGGCACCCCAACAGAAAAATCACATCAATATTTAGTAGAGCCTCCTTTAGCAGAAGTAACAGCCTCTAGATGCTTCCTATAGCCTGTAATGAGTGTCTGGATTCTGGATGAATGTATTTTGGACCATTCCTCCTTACAAAACATCTCCAGTTCAGTTAGGTTTGATGGTTGCCGAGCATGGACTGCCTGCTTCAAATCACCCCACAGATGTTCAATGATATTCAGGTCTAGGGACTGGGATGGCCATTCCAGAACATTGTACTTGTTCCTCTGCATAAATGTCCGAGTAGATTTTGAGCAGTGTTTTGGGTCGTCTTGTTGAAATATCCAGCCCTGGCGTAATTTCAACTTTGTTACTGATTCCTCAACATTATTCTCAAGAATCTGCTGATATTGAGTGAAATCCATGCCACCCTCAACTTTAACCAGATTCCCAGTACCGGCACTGGCCACACAGCCCCACAGCATGACAGAACCTCCACCAAATTTTACTGTGGGTAGCAAGTGTTTTTCTTGGAATGCTGTGTTTTTTTGCCACCATGCATAACGACCCTTGTTATGACCAAATAACTCAATCTTTGTTTCATCAGTCCACAGCACCTTATTCCAAAATTAAGCTGGCTTGTCCAAATGTGCGTTTGCATACCTCGAGCGACTCCGTTTGTGGCCTGTGTGCAGAAAAGGCTTCTTTCTCATCACTCTCCCATACAGCTTCTCCCTGTGCAAAGTGCACTGAATTGTTGAACGATGTATAGTGACACCATCTGCAGCAAGTTGATGTTGTAGGTCTTTGGAGGTGGTGTGTGGACTGTTTTTGATCATTCTCACCATCCTTTGCCTTTGCCTCAATATTTTATGTGGCCTGCCACTTCTGGCCTTAACAAGAACTGTGCCTGTGGTCTTCCATTTCCTCACCATGTTCCTCACAGTGGACACTGACAGCTTATATCTCTACAATGACTTTTTGTAGCCTTCCCCTAAACCATAATGTAGAACAATCTTTGTTTTCAGGTCATTTGAGAGTTGTTTTGAGGCCCCCATGTTCAGAGGAGAGTCAAAGAGAACAACAGCTTGCAATTGGCCACCTTAAATACCTTTTCTCATGATTGGATGCACCTGTCTATGAAGATCAAGGCTTAATGAGCTCACCAAACCAATTGTGTGTTACAATTTATCAGTGCTAAGTAGTTACAGGTATTCAAATCAACAAAATGACAAGGGTGCCCAAATGTATGTCTAATTTCGTTTTGATGCATATTGCACATTTTCTGTTACTCCAATAAACCTCATTTCACTACTGAAATATTACTGGGTCCTTCAGTTATTTGATAGATCAAAATGAAATTGCTGATCCAAACACCCAAATGTTTATAAATGACAATCATGGAAATTGTCAGGGGTTCCTAAACTTTTGCATACAACTGTATATTATATATACGGCAGGTAATCTGATGGGGGAAAAAAACTATCTGGCTAGTGTCACCTATGACACTTATACCGTGATCACAGTTGACAGGGCAATCAAGGGGTTAAAAACTTTATTAGGGGGGTTAAAGGGGGGGGTATTTACACCTACCTAGGCTTACTACTACCTATTACACTTAGAGACGCCTCTCCTTTTGTCTAAGGGTTAAAAGTGTGCCTAACGTGTACTGGTTTCAGTGTAGTGTTGTGCAATTCACGTTTTGATGCCTCTCCTCTCTGCAACGGAAAAGGACTCAGAGAGGGGAGAGGACACCACTTTCCCTGTCTGTGTTTACATTCCACAGTCAGGGGAGGCATCCCATTCGCTAGAACCGATCAACAGGAATAGACCAAAAATCATTGGTCTAATCCTGTGGATTGAACGGTCCTGTAGCGAATCGGACCACCGTGACCGCGCTGGGGGCGCGTATGCCTCCTAGCCATGCCCGCGATCGCCGCTTATATACGGCGATTCGCGGAATAGAGCCATATTGCCACAGTACATATGCAGTACTTGGTCGGGAACTGGTTAAAATCTGGCCTGTTAGTGGGTCCCGAGGACAGGAGTTGAGAACCACTGACCTATTCAGTCATTGCATTCTCTGGCCTCTGTGGACATCCAGGATGCATATTTATACATCCCTATCTTCCTAGTGCATCAATGTTGCCAGTGTTTTGCTATGGGTGCACAACATTGAAGACTAACTCCACTTTTTTGGAGAAAAAAATCATTCCCCTATGGGTGATCTATGTACGTTGCAAGAATTATAACACACTTTGTTGCAGATTCCTACCTTTTGTTATTCTGAAGAAATCCCTATGTGTTTCTCTGTGCCTTTGTACTGAGTGCGTCTAATGGGAGTGATTTTATAATTTTCTGTCAGCTGGCATCTGCTGGGCACTAATAATGAAAGCTGCTGGGCCTGCATCCCTTTAGACGTGTTCCTATTGAAAGTATATCTCCAAAAATAACATTTGTGTTGCAGGGGGTGCCTGAAATCTGACTTTTATCTTAGGCAGACTTCTGTGAAAAATGGTGAGCCAATCACAAAAGCAGGAAATTATGTTTCTGGCTAGTGGTCAGTACACATTCTGTGTACAAAACAACTCCAGATAGCCACATTTCACTGCATTTTTAGAACATTACAGTGGCCGTAGATTGGAAATGAAAGGTAATTGTTAATATTCATTTACAATAAGACTTGTGTCAGAATTATATGCGCTATATTATTTTTCCTTTATTTGCTATTTTTTTCCCCACGAAAGTAGTCACCCTTTAAAAATGTGTGACCTTTCCCTCCTTTGGCCTGTTCACTGCCCATCAGATCTACATTGAAGTGCTAACCCCTGTTCTTACTTGGCTTCAATCCCATAGTTGGATGTCTGAACAAGCTTTCTCCAGAACATTCCACATCCTTCAGAGTGTCCAGACCCTACAAAGGTTGAGGTGGATCTTAAATCTCAAGAGGTTGGCGCTGAAACCATCTAGTTGCTTGGAGTATCTAGGCCTGGTCCTGTATTTGACCCTGTACAAAGTCTTCCTCCCACAGTGCAAATTCAGACTCTCCGCTCCCATGCTCAGACTCTACAGTCCAGGTTGCAACTAACGCTCTGCTTTGCATGGTGGGTTTTGGGCCTGATGATGGCCTCCTTTGAGGTAGTCCGCATGCTCAGTATCACTCCAGAACACTGCTACTCAACATTTTGGCAGGGTAGAACAGGTAAACTCTGTCTCCTTCATGTTACCACTGTGTACAATATCCCTTGTGTGAATCATAGGAGGCTTACCAGATACTGTTTACTCGTTATTTATAGTCCTATACATGTTTTTTTATTATTCAATCTGTGGCAGGTTTTCCAGAAAAATTCCCCTTGACTCAGCCATTCTTCCTTCTTTACTCCACTCCACCACAATATAATGTTTATCAATAAAGAAAATATTCCATAGTGTAGTATGTCACACTTAATAAATGCAGGTTACCATAAATAATGCTCACAATACAGCAGTCATTCATAACCTCTTCACTTTCACCAACAGACAGGACGTATACCAGAGACCTATGATCCACTAATCATGTGTATGGTCAAAAAAGTCTTCCATAGTTCCATTGCAGACAAATAGGATGGTTATATGAAAAAATGTGACCCACTAGTTCTACGTAGGTCAAAAATGCATTTTTCATGAGTTCCAATCAATCACAATCTAATAAATAAATAACATAATTGTATTTATTACAGGTACTTTTATAGTGCTGTCAATTTACGCAGCATTTTACACATGGCCTTTTAAACTTGGCCTTAAAAAGTATAAAAGGGGTGGGTCACCTTCTGAATTCCAAAACTACAAGGAATGTAATAAGAAGTGCAAAAATGCAATCAGGGCGGCTAAAAAGGATTATGAGAAACACATAGTGGAGGAGAGTAAAAAAAAACAAAGAAATTCTTTAAATATATTAATAATAAAAAGGCAAAACCAGAGCACATTGCACACTTAAAAGATGATGATGGGAGGATGGTCACAGATGACACAAAAAGGCAACCATATTAAATACCACCTTCTCCTCAGTTTTCACACAGGAAAAGGAGGGGTTTACCGACCGCAACTATACTGTTAGTGCCACAGCACAGGACATACCCTCGTGGCTAACGGAGGCCGGAGTCAAAGAAAGTTTAGAGAAACTTAATACAAATAAATCACCAGGACCAGATGGTTTGCACCCGAGAGTCCTCAGGGAACTCAGTCGGGTTATAGCCAGGCCATTGTTCCTAATCTTTGTGGATAGTATAATGATGGGATTGGTACCAGCCGATTGGAGGAAAGCCAATGTGGTGCCAATATTTAAAAAAGGTCAGAGACATATTCCTGGGAATTACAGGCCAGTCAACCTAAAATCAATAGTGGGTAAGTTATTGGAAGGGATAATTAGAGACTATATTCAAAAAGTAACTGAGGAAGGTAACATCATTAGCAGTAATCAGCACAGGTTTGTGATGGGTTGTTCCTGCCAGACAAACCTGCTAAGATTCTACAAGGAAGTGAGCGGTCATCTAGATAGAGGGAGGTCAGTGGATGTAGTGTACCTGGATTTTGCAAAAGCTTTTGACACTGTTCCCCATAAACGCTTGATTTACAAGCTGAGGTCTACAGGCATGGACCAGAAGGTCTGTTCTTGGGTAGAGAACTGGTTACAGGGGCGTGTCCAAAGGGTGGAGATTAATAATGTGTACTCAGACTAGTCTGGAGTGACGAGTGGGGTACCCCAAGGATCTGTCTTGGGACCAATTCTATTCAATGTATTCATTAATGATCTGGGGGAAGGGATTAATAGCTCAGTCTCGGTTTTTGCTGATGATACAAAGATAAGCAGGGTGATGAACAAATTAATGGAGTGGGCAGACAAATGGCAAATTAGGTTTAATGTAGAAAAATGTAAGGTAATGCACTTGAGGGCAAAAAACATAAATGCAAAGTACGTACTAGGGGGAGAGCCTCTGGGGGAATCAAGAATGGAGAAGGATCTGGGGGTCCTAGTAGATGACAGACTGAGCAATAGCATGCAATGTCAAGCTGCAGCAATAAGAGCAGGTAGAATATTAGCATGCATAAATAAGGGGATATGTTCCAGGGATACAACTATAATTCTGCCACTTTATAAAAGCCTGGTTAGGCCACATCTGGAGTATTCTGTCCAGTTCTGGCCACCAGTCCTCAGAAAGGATATACTGGAGCTGGAGAGAGTCCAAAGGAGGGCAACCAAACTGATAAAGGGAGTGGAAGACCTTACTTATGAGGAACGATTGCAAGCGCTAAACTTATTGTCTCTGGAGAAGCGACGCTTGAGAGGGGACATGATTGCAATCCATAAATATCTCAATGGGGATCCAAGCATAAAAGATAAACTGTTCAGTCTCAGGGAATGTAGGAGGACAAGGGGACACATATTGAAACTAGAATAGAAACGGTTTAATCTAAGAATTCGTAAGGGGTTCTTCACTGTCAGGGCAATAAGGATGTGGAACTCTCTTCCACAACTAGTGGTGACTGTGGGGAGCATGGATATATTTAAAAAACTCTTGGATGTATATCTCAATAAGTACAACATACAGGGATATGGGTACTGACAAGAGTACACCTACACAGGTTGAACTGGATGGACTGTTGTCTTTTTTCAGCCTTAACTACTATGTAACTATATATTTATTATACATTCACATCCGTGTATTACCCAGTTCCCAAACAAATGTACTATTGTACTTATACAGCAATCCATGTGTACTGTGCTTTAAAGAATACCAATCATCAGTACTCCTAGTGAATGGAAAACTTACTACCCATTTTCTATGTATTGTCCCTTTAAGAAAAGAGACCCGCAGTTCTCAACCTCAGTCCTCAAGTACCCCCAAAGGACCATGTTTTCTAGTTTTCCTTTACTTGCACAGCTGCTTTAATCACTTGCCGACCGGCCCATAGCAGAAAGACGGCTACAGCGCGGTCAGCTAATTCAGGGTGGGCGCCCAGACCCGGCGTGTCACGGATCGGGGTAAAGGGCCAATCCAGCTCCGTGGGCTGGATCTGAAGTACCCACAGCGCTGATCTGTGCCCATGCCTGGCTTATCCATCCCTGACTAACCCATCCTTGGCTCATCTATCCCTGGCTCATCCATGCTCAATCCCTGGCTCATCCATGCTCAATCCCTGGCTCATCTATGCTCAATCCCTGGCTCATCTATGCTCAATCCCTGGCTCATCCATGCTCCATCCCTGGCTCATCTATCCACATTCATGCTCATCCATTCTCCGCCCCTGGCTCATCCGTCCACATTCATGCTCATCCATGCTCCATCCGTGGCTCATCCGTCCACATCCATGCTCCATCCCTGGCTCATCCGTCCACATCCATGCTCCATCCTTAGCTCATCCGTCCACATCCATGCTCCATCCTTGGCTCATCCGTCCACATCCATGCTTCATCCCTGGCTCATCCGTCCACATCCATGCTCCATCCCTGGCTCATCCGTCCACATCCATGCTCTATCCCTGGCTCATCCATCCACATCCATGCCACTACAGTGCCCATCAGTGTATCACAAAAGTGTAATAGGTAGTCAAATTAGATTTGAAATGTATGTCCCTAGAACGCCTGATGGTGTTCCCTGCATGTTGGGCCTCTGTATATGGCCAGGATGTGTAAAAGTCTCACACATGTGGAATCGCCATACTCAGGAGGAGTAGCATAATATATTTTGGGGTGTAAGTTTTGCTATGTACATGCTGTGTGTTAGAAATATCCTATAAATGGACAACTTTGTGTAAGAAAAAATATGTTTTTGATTTTCTTTCCACATTTTCCAAAACTTGTGGCAAAAAAGACATGTTCAAGAGACCCATAATGCCTCATAGAATATATGTTGGGGTGTTTAATTTCCAAAATAGGAGTAATTTTTTGGGTGTTTCCATTGTCCTGGTGCTCCAGGGCCTTCAAAATTGTAAGAGATAGTCAAGAAAATATATGTGTATTTTTTGCTCCTGTGTTATGACAATTTTATGAGAAAAAAAATAATATTGCAAATAATTGTGGGGAAAAAAATTACAATTTACAAAACTCACCGTGCCTCTTACTAAATAGCTTGGACTGTCTACTTTCTAAAAAGGGGTCATTTACAAAATTTTCGGCCTTTTTTCATTTATAGCGCAAAAAAAAAAAAATCCATTAATGATTAAATACCACCAAAAGAAAGCTTTATTTGTGTGAAAAAAGGACAAAGATATCATATGGGTACAGTGTTGCATGACTGAGTAATTGACATTCGAAGTGTGAGAGCGCTGAAAATTGGTCTGGTTAGGAAGGGGATTTAAGTGCCCAGTGGGCAAGTGGTTAAATCAATATCAATGACATGGTATTAATAAGAGCTATTTTATCTAAGACCCCTGTTACACTGAGGCAGTTTTCATGCTTTTTTAGCGCTAAAAATAGCCTCTGAAAACTGTCTCACATTCATTGCAGTGTGTGCTTTCACACGGGCGGTGCGCTTGCGGGACGTTACAAAAAGACCTGCAAGCAGCATCTTTGGGGCGGGTTGGGAGCGCTATGATTAGCACTCCCAAAACGCCCCTGCCCATTGAAATGAATGGGCAGCGCTTCCAAAGCATTTTCAAAGAGCTGCAAAACGGGTCTTTTTTAAAAACCATTTTAAGGTCATGTTGTCACGTGACCTTAAAAAAAAATCCCGAAAAGCGCCACTAAAGCACCGCAAAAAACGACCGGTGCTCTAGCGGCACTCTTTTTTGAAAGGGGTCTTAGAGAAGTTCCCAAAACATGGCCCATTGGGGGTACTTGAAGACTGAGGTTGAGAACCACTGCTGTAGGTGAATGGCAGGCTTACCAGATATGCATATACAGTATCTCACAAAAGTGAGTACACCCCTCACATTTTTGTAAAATTTTTATTATATCCTTCACTGAAGAAATGACACTTTTCTACAATGTAATGTAGTGAGTGTACAGCTTGTATAACAGTGTAAATTGGCTGTCCCCTCAAAATAACTCAACACACAGCCATTAATGTCTAAACTGCTGGCAACAAAAGTGAGCACACCCCTAAGTGAAAATGTCCAGATTTGGCCCAAAGTGTCAATATTTCTGTGGCCACCAATATTTTCCAGCACTGCCTTAACCCTCTTGGGCATGGAGTTCATCAGAGTATCACAGGTTGCCACTGGAGTCCTCTTCCACTCCTCCATGACCACATCATGGAGCTGGTGGCTGTTAGATACCTTGCGCTCCTCCACCTTCCATTTGACGATGCTCCACAGATGCTCAATAGGTTTTAGGTCTGGAGACATGCTTTTCCAGTCCATCACCTTTACCCTCAGCTTCTTTAGCAAGGCAGTGGTCGTCTTGGAGGTTTGTTTGGGGTCATTATCATGTTGGAATACTGCCCTCTGGCCCAGTCTCTGAAGGGAGGGGATCATGCTCTGCTTCAGTATATGTTGGCATTCATGGTTTCCTCAATGAACTGTAGCTCCCCAGTGCTAGCAGCAATCATGCAGCCCCAGACCATGACACTCCACCACCATGCTTGAATGTAGGGAAGACACACTTGCCTTTGTACTCCTCACCAGACACGCTTGAACCAAATATGTTTATCTTGGTCTCATCAGACCACAGGGCATGGTTCCAGTAATCCATTTCCTTAGTCTGCTTGTCTTCAGCAAACTGTTTGCGGGCTTTCTTGTGCATCATCTTTAGAAGAGGCCTCCTTCTGGGACAGCAGACACGCAGACCAATTCAATGCACTGTGCAACGTATGGCCTGAGCACTGACAGGCTGACCCCCTACCCCTTCAACCTCTGCAGCAATGCTGGCAGCACTCATACGTCTATTTCCCATATCCTCTGGATATGACACTAATCATGTGCACTCAACTTCTTTGGTCAACCATGGCGAGGCCTGTTCTGAGTGGAACCTGTCCTGTTAAACTGCTGTATGGTCTTGGCCACCGTGCTGCAGCTCAGAATTCAGGGTCTTGGCAATCTTCTCATAGCCTAGGCCATCTTTATGTAGAGCAACAATTCTTTTTTTAAGATCCTCTTAGAGTTCTTTGCCATGAGGTGCCATGTTGAACTTCTAGTGACCAGTATGAGAGAGTGAGAGCGATAACATTGTAACATTAATGAATCACATGACACCGGGGAGGGAAAATGGCTACTTGGACCCAATTTGGACATTTTCACGTAGGGGTGTACTCACTTTTGTTGCCAGTGGTTTGGACATTAATGACTGTGTGTTGAATTATTTTAAGGGGACAGCAAATTTACACTGTTATACAAGCTGTACACTCACTACTTTACATTGTAGCAAAATGTAATTTATTCAGTGTTGTCACATGAAAAGATATAATAATATATTTACGAAATGTGAGGGGTGTAATCACTTTTGTGAGATACTGTATAGCAGCATAAATGGGATCCTTGGAGGCTTCCTCCTTACTATCAAAGGACCACCTCACTCCACTCCTTTCCTTTACTCGGATAATTGTGCACTTCTCCACTTTCTTGGGACCAGCAATCTGCCGCTATTTTCTCCCAGGTTCAATATACAGAATTATTCAAGATTTTAAAGCCTTAAACACTTCATTAAAATATATTCACAATCAATAAAATTGACATAGCCCCTATAAAACACCATGAAAACTAACACTTCTGGGTTCTGCATGCATGTGACATTACTTCCGGTCGACCTCTTTCATCATATCACACGAGATATTGTGTACAGTGGTGCTAACACAAAAGATTTGTATTGTATAAGACTCATGAATATGCATTAGTTTGGAGCCTTTTCACAGAAATAATTTATGGATATGTAATTTTATTGATATAATGATTTCGCACTTTATTTATTCTGTTGATTTGATAACACCGTTTCTGTTAGGATCAAAAGGATTGTAAGGTGATCTGTTCACTTGAAATGCCATGTCGATAGTTTACATCATCCATCAGGGAGGAGCCAGAAAGTCTAGCCACTCAAAGAGAAGCAAATTTGATTCTTTATTAGGCAGAAAGTCATGTTACAACTCTATCCGCTATGTATATCTTGAGCATTGAAAATTGGTTGGTTGTCTCATCACCATGAGGTTTTTCTAGACCATTTTCACAGAAGGGGGCATGCCTGAAGTAGGCTTTCAGGTTTACAGGTTCAGCAGCAAACTGGACAGGTTTGTCTTTAGGTGAAGGGATCCTCTGGCCTTTTCATTGGATGCCCTGGTGATCACGTGGGATAGATTTAATCTGTTTTAAACCAAAAATGTTTTCTATTGCAGCTTACGAGTCGTTAGATGTGATGACTGTCTCCGTTTTTTTCCCTCTGTTTTCAACTGGTGATCTGGCCAGTAACAGAGTTCCAGAGGAATGAGCATTGGAGGCACAGCAGACAGCAGCATTGTCAGTCAAGAGGGAGGGTAGTGTTAAATGTATTAGCAGATTTAGAACCGCTAACCAATTGAAGCCAAACTCCAACTCACACTTTATAATTTGTTACAGCAAACATTTTTTTGTTTCCTTTTTGGGATAAAAAATTTCCATGAATAAATAAGAGCGGATCATTTTAATCACCCCTGCCAGTGTTAGGTGGTTTGTCTCATCCATGTAAATTGATAAATTCTGCTGGGGAGTTTTGTGCTGTGAAAATCAAGTTTGCTGGCTGGATTACCAAATTAAAATACTAGAAAGAAAGCCTAAAAAAGGAAACTATTTCAGCCATCGTATCTACAAATTGGTAATCTGCAATATAAGAAATGTTTGCTTATGCATTTAATACTTAAGCCTTTCCATCTCTAAACCCCTTCCCCACCTGCTTCACAGGATCAAGTTAGACAATATCCTTATGATTCTAATCGCACTGAACTGGCCCAGACAGCCAGGTTTCTGGTGGACTGTCTGTAGGTCCTCTCAGATCGTCTGGATCTTCTGTTCGATGGACCAGTTTACAACTCTGCTTCTCAGCCACTGGCTTTAACAGCTTACTTGCACAAGTTCAGGTTCTGAGGGATAGTGACCTACTTCATTAATGGCTAGGAGGTTGACTTAAAGCAAACTTTAGGCTGCATTCGCACCTGAGCGTAGTGTCTTTTAATGTTTTTCCGACGGTTTTTATGAGCGATTTTGGCGTGTTCTGCTCGATTTGTGAGGTTTTATACAGCGTTTTTGAGCTTTGCTGTTTTTTTATTAGCCAATAGAGGTAACTATCATTTGTTGCTAGGTTTTTCAGCTTTCCCATCAGCTTTTATTTTTTTTATTATTCATTTATTAATTTATTTTATTAGGGTAAGGGCTTAGAGTTAAGGTAAAAGCGTTGGTCGCCGCCATTATCACTGGCATTCGCACTACGCTGCGATTGAGCCAGGATGGTGAATCGCAGACTTCTGCGTATGTGTGTGGGTCCTCTAGGCCCCCAAGGCTTACCCCTACGATCAATTCTTTGATCGTTTTCTTTACCGTGAATATCAACGTCTGCAGCTTTCCGTTTCGCTGTCAAAATGTTTCGCTGCTCACTATCCCTTTGAGGGCTTTTTGAAAAAATGGAAATCGCCTGTGGTGGACCCACCGATAGCCTGCCTTAGTAAGGCGACGACTATTCCTCTGTAAGGGTCTCCTTCTTTCAAGGACCCCGCTGATAGAAAAACAGAGGCGCTTTTAAAATCGCTTTTCCTGGTGGCAGGTTCTGCTGTGCGGCCAGCCCTGGTGTCCGCCATGGCGGCTCAACATCTGTCTGAGCGTAAGACGGAGCTTAAGTCCGATCTGGAATTCGGCCGCCTGATGGATGCTCCGCAGAGGGCTGAGTTTTTGCTCCAAGGGTTCAAGTACCTTTTGTGATGCGGCCATTGATTTACTGCCGATGTTATCTAGGATAGCAATTTTTGCCGTTATCCTCAGAAGGATCCTCTGGTTGCATTCTTGGTCTGGCGACCATGCTTCCGAAAAATGTCTTGCTGACCTCCCTTTTCAAGGTGGACGTCTATTTGGTTCACGCTTGGATGAGATCATAAAAGACTTTACGGGAGGTAAGAGTACTTTTCTTCCAAGGCCCCAGAGTCGCGAGTTTCGCCGTAGACAGGGGCCCCCTCCCTCGGGTCAGAAAAGGTTTTTTCGCGCCCCGAGCGCAACAGGTAAGGGGACCCGTCCCAGTAAGATCGCTGCAGGGGCCAGTAAGCAGCAGTGGCAGCGCAAAACCGAAAAGGCGGAAGACAAGCCCTCCTCAGCCTGATGGGTTGCCCCCACCTGGGTTTCGGGTGGGGGGACGTCTTCTGGGATTCGCAGACCGGTGGCTGGCTCACATTCCCGATCGTTGGGTCCGGGAAGTGGTGTCCGCCGGGTACAGGATAGAGTTCAACACTCTACCCCCAGACAGGTTCTTCCCAGCAAACTTGGGGCTCCCGCGGGATCGCCGGGAGGCCCTTTTTGGGGCTGTTCAAGCACTTTCAGACCTGGAAGTGATTGTGCCAGTGCCTCCAGAAGAGAGGTTTTGAGGTTTCTACTCGAATCTGTTCGTGGTCCCCAAAAAAGGGGGGGGTTTGGCCAGTACTGGACCTAAAGGCCCTGAACCGGTATGTCTGGGCGCGGAAGTTCCGGATGGAATCTATGCGCTCGGTTGTGGCAGCCCTCCATCAGGGGGAGTTTCTGGCGTCCCTGGACATCAGGGATGCTTACCTCCATGTACCCATTTGTCCACCGCATCAGCGCTTCCTGCACTTTGCAGTGGAAGACCTCCATTTTCAATTTGTGGCTCTCCCCTTCGGCCTGGCCTCAGCACCCCGAGTTTTCACAAAACTGCTAGCCTCGGTGTTGGCATTGCTGCGACAGAGAGGCATTGCGGTGGTAGCCTACCTAGACGACCTGCTCCTGCGAGCGGTATCCGCCTCGGCTCTGGAGGAAAATGTGAGGATGACAATGTTACTCAACCTGCAGAAGTCGTCGGTGTCGCCAACCAGTCGCCTGGAGTACCTGGGTCTGATTTTTGGCACAGTGCAGGCGAAGGTCTTCCTCCCTCCGGCCAAGCTGATGTCTCTGCAGTTGGCAGTGCGAACCCTTCTGTCGCACCGTCGGTCTTCAGTAAGATTCTGTATGCGGGTGCTGGGGCTCATGGTCTCGTCTTTCGAGGCGATACCATTTGCCCAGAGTCACACTCGTCTCCTTCAGCGAGCAATTCTGGCTCGGTGGGACAGGTGACAGGGTGGCTCGGTCTTAACGAGCGACTTCCTCTGCTCACACTGAGACCCGTTTACCATAGCGGAGCTTTCTGCTCTGGTACTCGGGGTCGTGGGCGTATGTCTTAGAATGACTTCTGGCTGCCACGCTGTCTTCCCAAGCGTGACGGTTGACGTCTCTGTAGTCGAACCGGCCTCCCTCCTTCTGGAAGCGGACGTGACACGGTTTTTAGTCTGGGTCCATGAGGTCCGCTGACCAACCGCTGTGGCTGCTGAAGACGTCCAACTCATTGTAACAGTAGGAGTGTAAAAGGAGGTCTCGGCTCCGCCTATGGCGAGCGTCCTCGTCCAGCAGATCCATCCGATGGTGGCGTTACGGAGAGACAGCGTCGTTACGGTTGTG
>BLSH010011269.1:136181-168886 GCA_018402905.1 Glandirana rugosa
CAGTGAACTCGGAGAAAAGGATTTTACGGTAAGTTATAATAAAATCCCTTTTTTTTTTTTTTTTTTTTTTTCCACACTGTTGCTTTCATTTTTTTTTTAACACTTTTATTGCTGTCACAAGGAATGTAAACATCCTTGTGACAGCAATAGGCATGTGACAGGTACTCTCTATAGAGAGATCTGGAGTCTATAAGACCCAAATCCTTCCTCTGCACTTAAAAGCATTTAAAAAGCATTAATAACTAGCGACAATGGTTTCTGAGTAAGCAGGAAGTGATGTCATGTAATCGCATCTGGTTTACTGTTATGAACAGCCATTCAAAGCTGATTCTGGCTCTGCTTGGCTGTACTCCCCCGCACCCCCACTCTGCTTGTAATCGCAATCGAGCGGCTAGCAAGTGGTGTGTAATCACAGCAGAAGCGAGACGTCGTGCATATGCGCCCCCTACACGGAAGTTTGGGATCACATGTATATATACAGTACCTCACAAAATTGTGTACACCCCTCACATTTTTGTAAATATTTTATTATATCTTTTCATGTGACAACACTGAAGAAATGGCACTTTGCTACAATGTGAAGTAGTAAGTGTTCCATTTGTATAACAGTGTAAAATTGTTGTCCCCTCAAAATAACTCAACACACAGCCATTAATGTCTAAACCGCTGGCAACAAAAGTGAGTAGGCCACTAAGTGAAAATGTCCAAATTGGGCCCAATTAGCCATTTTCCCTCCCCGGTGTCATGTGACTCATTAGTGTTACAAGATCTCAGGTGTGAATGGATACCAGGTGTTAAATTTCATGTTATCGCTCTCACTCTCATACTGGTCACTGGAAGTTCAAAATGGCACCTCATGGCAAATAACAAGATCTGAAAAAAATTGGTGCTCTACATAAAGATGGCCAAGACCTTAAGGCTACTTTCACAGTACAGCCCAGCCGCGGTCTCGGTAAAACCCTACTAGTTTTATTTTTGGGGGGGGATATTTTTAGCTAAATAGCGTCTGTAAAGCGCCTCAGTGTGAAACTAGCCTAAAACTGAGCTTTAGCACGGTGGCCAAAATTGTACAGAAGTTTAACAGGACAGGTTCCACTCTAAAACAGGCCTTGCTATGGTCGACCAAAGGAGTTGAGTGCACGTGTTCAGCGTCGTATCCAGAGGTTGTCTTTGGGAAATAGACTTATGAGTGCTGCCAGCATTGCTGCAAAGGTTGAAGGTGTGGGGAGTCTGCCTGTCAATGCTCAGACCATACGCTGCACACTGCATCAAATTGGTCTGCATCCCAGAAGGAAGCCTCTTCTAAAGATGATGCACAAGAAAGCCCGCAAACAGTTTGCTGAAGACAAGCAGACTAAGGACATGGATTACTTATAAACTTATTTGGTTCAGATGGTGTCAAGTATGTGTGGCGGCAACCAGGTGAGGCGTACAAAGACAAGTGTGTCTTGCGTACAGTCATGCTAAAGAAGCTGAGGGTAAAGGTGATGGATTGGACAAGCAGGTCTCCAGATCTAAACCCTATTGAGCATCTGTGGGGCATCTTCAAACAGAAGGTGGAGGAGCGCAAGGTCTCTAACATCCACCAGCTCCGTGATGTCGTCCTGAAGGAGTGGAAGAGGACTCCAGTGGCAACCTGTAAAGCTCTGGTGAACTCCATGCCCAAGAGGGTTGAGACAGTGCTGGAAAATAATATTGGCCACACAAAATATCGACACTTTGGGCCCAATTTGGACATTTTCACTTAGGGGTGTACCCACTGTTGTTGCCAGCGGTTTAGACATTAATGGCTGTGTTGAGTTATTTTGAGAGGACAGCAAATTTACACTGTTAGACAAGCTGTACACTCACTACTTTACATTGTAGCAAAGTGTCATTTCTTCAGTGTTCTCACATGAAAAGATATAATAAAATATTTAAAAAATGTGAGGGGTGTACTCACTTTTGTGAGATACTTTATATGTGTGTGTAATCCAGCGCACATCTGCCGCCCTGTAGCATTACAACTACTATATGGTGGATGGGAAGCAGTTAGACATGGAAGTAGAATTGATTCTGATCTGGGCAGAGCACCAAGTTCTGGCCTTGGCTGCGGTACACATTCCACGAGTGGAAAATTAGCCATTCGACTTCCTCGGCCTGCAACATCTGGATCAAGTAGAGTGGTCCTCTCGCCCAGAGCTTTTCCGGGCTCTTTGCAGAACACTAGATGTGGACCTGTTAGGATCCTGGTCTAACAACAAACTGAACAAGTTTGTCACCATGTCTATAGATCCTCAAGCTTTCACAGTGATTGCTATGGTAACTCAGTGGGATTCAGTTGAACCTGACCTATGCTTTTCCTTTACTAAAGCTTCTTCCACGGCGCTATGCGGGATTGGGTCGGAGGGCGTTCTAGTGATTCTTGTGATACCGAACTGTCCCAGGAGGGTGTAATACCCAGATGTACTCTAGCTTCTGACAGTTTCCCCTTGGCCTCTTTCGGATCATTTAGAATAGATCTTCTCAAGGTCTGATCTACTGTCCAGCTTCTCGGTCGCTGGCTTTGATGGGTCTGGTTGTTAAAGACCAGGTCACGAGGAGGCTTGTCAAACTTGGTTGTCCTGAGACCCAGGGCTTCTTTTATGCCCAAGGTGGTCTCCTTTCACCTTAATCAGGATATTGTCCTACCATCTTTCTGTCCATCCAAACACCCTACAGTGGTCTCTCTTTACTGTTTGGATGTGGTTTGTGCTGTATGTGTTTACCGGTCTGCTACTGTACAGCCTCCTTTAGACTTACAGATTCTTTGTCCTTTCCGAAGGCTCTTTCAGAGGGCATTTCCTCTTCATTCCACGATTGCTAGGTGCATTTGATAGGTCATTGTTAAAAGCCTATTCCCTACTGAATAAAGTTGCTCTCTAGGTCTGTCAAAGTTTCTTGGGCTCTTCAGAAAATAGCATCAGTTTTGCTGGTTTGTAAGGTTGCCCAATTGTCCACGTTTACTGCTTTACCAGGTGGGTGTTCAAGTCACTACTGATGCTGGCTTTGGTTGTAAGGTGTTGCATGCCACTTTGTAGTCAGGATCTTATACTGTAGTTTTTTTTATTTGCTGTGTTGCCCACACCTTTATACATTTGATTTTGGTCCTCCCAGTCATTTTAAAGGATAAGTTCACCTTTTAAAAAAAATAATAAATGCTAATTTCTCCTATCGTTCACTGACAGATGCAGCTCTCCATTACGTGTGGTTTTATGCTGGTCTCACTAGGAGTTAACTAGGCAGGGAAAAGAAACAGCTGGCCCCTCCCATGGGGCCGTCCTCTCTTCCCAGATAAACCCCCTCTATGAAATAGCTCATCAGTCTAAATGCCTAGTTTGCAAGGAGTTGACCTGGCTTCCCTTTAGGGGAATTGCGGTCCTGTTTGTGACCATTTCTTTTTAATTTTATTTTATTTCCTTACCTTCTATCAAGTGATCTACTATCAAGAAGCCGGTTGGGACATGGAGAGTCCATGGGCTCTGTACTTTCCCCGACCTGGCCGACTGTTGCGAGCCAGTCCCGACGTATGGGGACCCGCCGCATAGTGCCCGTTCCGTGCGGGTGGCCTGGGGTGATCCCCACCTGCGCCCAGGCCGGATGCGATTCGGTAGGGCGAATTCTGGCCTGCAGCGTGCCGTCCAGGCAGGGATGGAAAGTCTGCGACTGGGTGGCTACCCACGGCGCTCGCGGAGTGGTGAGTGAGAGTTCCACCCTTCCCCCCCTTTTCAGGGGCGGAAGGGGGACCGACGACAAAAAAAAATGTTTTACTTTGTCGGGGTAGCCGCCGGCAGGGGCGCGTGGAGCTCCTGCCCACCCCCGCACCGCACCCCGTCCGCCTGCGCCGTCTTTTTTCGTTTCGCCGCTATGCGATGCCGCAGCGATCGGCTGCCATTTTGCGGCGGACCGTCGCCATTTTGCCGTAGCCGCAGACATTTCTGGCCTATGGGGCTTTCCCTCTAGCGCTCAGAGCGGCCATTTGCGGTACTGCAAGTCTCTGTGCAGGGGATTTCTGCCTCTAGTGTCTAATGGCAGCCATTTTGACCACATGTCTCTGCAATAACCTGCATACAGCGCTTTCATTTCTCTGTGGAGCAGTGGTGATCGGACGGCGCAGCTCTCTGACGGTCCTCTGGGTCTCATGGCAGCACAAAAAACGCAAGTAACAGCTGGGCTCCCCTGTGGGTGCTGGTGGCGGCGGGTGCAGTCCTCCTGGGTTCACTGGTGCACTGTGGGGTGGTGGTGTGCGGCAGTGTGGGAGTGCCTCATCCTCTGTAGTACCACGGGTGTCACTGAGAGGGGTCTGGGGGCATAAGGCAATGGCAGATTACACTGCTGGACCTGCTGAGGAGGCATCAGTGGCGGCGCAATCTGCGCAAGGGGATTTTTTGGAATAGCTACGGGCAGTCTTTAGTGAATCTCTCCCCCGGGCGGAGGTCGCCCAACAGGCCTCCAAGAAGCGCCCCCCCCTTATTCTTCGGGGGAGGATTCGGATCCGGAAATAGCCTCTGGGGTCTCAGAGACCTCAGTGGACCTATCTGATGGGGAACTGGGCCCATCGGACGGTGAGGAGGATCAAGGGGCAACGGCTGCGCGCGAAAAAGCGTTGGTCGCCGCCATTATCACTGGCATTCGCACTACACTGCAATTGAGCCAGGATGCTGAGTAGCAGACTTCTGCGTATTTGTGTGGGTCCTCTAGGCCCCCAAGGCTTACCCCTACTATCAATTTTTTGATTGTTTCCTTTACCGTGAATGGCAACGTCCACAGCTTTCCATTTCGCTGTCAAAACGTTTCGCTGCTCACTATCCCTTTGAGGAAAGCTTTTTGAAAAAATGGGAATCGCCTGTGGTGGACCCACCGATAGCCCGCCTTAGTAAGGCGACGACTATCCCTCTTTCAAGGACCCCGCTGATAGGAAAACAGAGGCACTTTTAAGGTCGCTCTTCCTGGTGGCAGGCTCTGCTGTGCGGCCAGCCCTGGCCAACATCTGTCTGAGCGTATGGAGGAGCTCAAGTCCAACCTGGAATGCGGCCGCCTGTTGGATGCTCTGCAGAGGGCTTGCTCCAAGGGTTCAAGTACCTTTGTGATGCGGCAGTTGATTTACTGCCTATGTTATCCAAGATAGTGATCTTTGCTGTTATCCTCAGAAGAATACTCTGGTTGCGTTCTTGGTCTGGCGACCATGCTTCCAAAAAATGTCTGGCTGACCTCCCCTTTCAGGGTGGTCGTCTATTTGGTCCACGTTTGGATGAGATCATAAAAGATTTTACAGGAGGTAAGAGTACCTTTCTTCCGGAGCCCCGGAGGCGCGAGTTTCGCCATAGACAGGGGCCCCCTCCCTCGGGGAAAAAAAGGTTTTTTCGTGCCCCGAGCGCTACAGGTAAAGGGACCCGTCTCGGTAAGGTCGCTGCTGGGGCCGGTAAGCGGCAGTGGCAGCGCAAAACCAAAAAGGCGGAAGACAAGACTTCCTCAGCCTGATAGGTTGCCCCCACCCGGGTTTCGGGTGGGGGGACGTCTTTTGGAGTTCGCAGAACGTTGGCTGGCTCACATTCCCGATCGTTGGGTCCGGTAAGTGGTGTCCTCTGGGTACAGGATAGAGTTCAGCACTTTACCCCCAGACAGGTTCTTCCCATCAACCTTGGGACTCCCGCAGGATCGCTGGGAGGCCCTTTTCTGGGCTCTTCAAGCACTTTCGGACCAGGGGGTAATTGTGCCAGTACCTCCAGAAGAGAGGTTTCAAGGTTTCTACTCGAATCTGTTCGTGGTCTCCAAAAAAGGGGGGGGGTTCTTCGGGCCAGTTCTGGACCTAAAGGCCCTGAAACGGTATGTCAGAGCGCGGAAGTCCCGGATTGAATCTATCTGCTCCGTTGTGGCCGCCCTCCATCAGGGGGAGTTTCTGGCATCCCTGGACATCAGGGATGCGTACCTCCATGTACCCATTTGTCCACGGCATCAGCGATTCCTGCGCTACGCAGTGGGAGACCTTCACTTTCAATTCGTGGCACTCCCTTTCGGTCTGGCCTCAGCACCCCGAGTTTTTACAAAACTGCTAGCTCCGGTGTTAGCGTTGCTGCGACAGAGCTGCATTGCGGCGGTAGCCTACCTAGACGATCTGCTCCTGCAAGCGGAATCCGCCTCGGCTCTGGAGGAAAATGTGAGGATCACAATGACCTCCCTGCAGGATTTCGGCTGGTTACTCAACCTGCAGAAGTCGTCTGTGTCGCCAACCAATCGCCTGGAGTACCCGGGTCTGATTTTGGACACAGCACAGGCGAAGGTCTTCCTCCCCCCCCGGCCAAGCTGCTGTCTCTGCAGTCGGCAGTGCGAACCCTTCTGTCGCACCGTCGGTCCTCATTATGATTCTGTATGCGGGTGCTGGGGCTCATGGTCTTGTCTTTCGAGGCGATACCATTTGCCCAGAGCCACACTCGTCTCCTTCAGCGAGCAATTCTGGCTCGGTGGCACAGGTCGCCTCGGTCCTTGGACCATCTGATTCACCTGAGCTCTCAGACAAGGGCGTCTCTGACCTGGTGGCTTCGTGACTCGGGGGAAGTCATTTCTGCCCCTCCAGTGGGTGATAATCACCACGGATGCCAGTCTTTCAGGCTGGGGAGGGGTCCTGGGACAGCTGTCTGCCCAGGGCCGTTGGTCGGCACAGGAAGCTCGCCTCCCCATCTATGTACTGGAACTGAGGGCAATCAGATTGTGCCTATCTCACTGGACAGTGAGATTGCAGGACCGTCCGGTCCGAATTCAGTCGGACAATGCCACAGCAGTGGCATATGTGAACCATCAGGGCGGCACGAGAAGTCCAGCAGCTGCGGTGGAGGCAGCTCTGATACTGCGTTGGGCGGAACGTCACGTTCTGGCAATCTCCGCCATTTACATTCCAGGTGTGGAGAACTGGCAGGCGGATTTTCTCAGTCGCCAGACATTGGACCAGGGAGAGTGGTCCCTCCACCCGGAGGTGTTCAACCAGATTTGCCGCAGATGGGGGGCACTGGACGTGGATCTCATGGCGTCCCGGTTCAATCACAAGGTGGAGACCTTTGTGTCCAGAACGAAGGATCCGCTGGCAGTGGCCACGGACGCTCTGGTGGCCCCCTGGGGCCGTTATCAACTTCTGTATGCCTTCCCTCCGATAAAACTACTACCGCGACTAATCCGCAGGATAGAGGCGGAGGGAATACCAATAATCGTGGTGGCTCCGGATTGGCACTTGGTACGCCGACGTGGTGCAAATGGTGGCAGATGCTCCCTGGCGGCTTCCGGTGAGAGACGATCTTCTGTCTCAGGGGCCCATCTTGCACCCTGCTTTACCCTCGCTGGCTTTGACGGCTTGGCTATTGAGTTGCTAAGAGACAGGGGAGTCGCTGACTCAGTGATTCCTACATTGTTGAAGGCTCGCAAGTGTACTTCTCGCAAGATTTACCATCGCACCTGGAAGGCTTATATAGCTTGGTGCGAGGCGGAGGGTCATAACCCTCGCTCTTATGTAGTACCCAGGGTCCTGACTTTTTTGCAGCAGGGCCTGAACAAAAATCTGGCTTTGAGTACTCTTAAGGGCCAGATATCGGCTCTGGCAGTTCTTTTTCAGAGACGTTTGGCCTCGCATTCGTTGATTCGTACCTTTGTTCAAGGTGTACGACATGTGGCGCCTCGGGTGAAGGTTCCGTTGGCGCCTTGGGATCTGAATTTGGTGCTTTCTGTACTTCAGAAACCGCCTTATGAGAAAATCAGGGAGATTTCCTTACAACTGCTCTCGCAGAAGGTGGCTTTTTTAGTAGCCATCACCTCCGCCAGACGGGTGTCTGAATTAGCAGCACTCTCGTGCAAGTCTCCCTACCTAGTCCTGCATAAGGATAAGGCGGTCTTGCGACCCTCGCCTTCTTTTCTTCCTAAAGTGGTTTCTTCCTTTCACATTAATGAAGATATTGTTCTTCTTTCATTGTGCCCTCGTCCATCGCACCCAAAAGAAATTGATTTACATGCCTTGGACGTAGTGAGGGCCTTAAGGGTGTATTCATCTGCTACAGCTTCTTTTCGAAAAGCTGATGCTCTGTTTGTGTTGCCTGATGGTCCGCGCAAAGGTTTGGCGGCCTCTTCGGCTACGATTTCTCGTTGGATCAGACAGACCGTGACCCATGCATATTCTGTTCGGGGCAAGGTACCCCCTTTTCCGGTCACGGCTTATTCTACCCGGGCTGTTAGCACTTCCTGGGCTTTTAGACACCAGGCCTCGGTGTCACAGGTGTGCAAGGCGGCCACTTGGGCCTCGGTTCACACTTTCACTAAGTTTTATAAAGTTGATGTGCTTGCATCTTCGGATGCTGCTTTTGGCCGCAAAGTTTTGCAGGCGGCAGTGTAGGCGCGTCTGGCGCCTCCTTAGAGGTTCTGTTGGGTACTGTTGTTAGCGTTTGCCCACCCCTCTTTTTGACACAGCTTGGTGACATCCCCACATGTAATGGAGAGCTGCGTCTGTCAGTGAACGATAGGAGAAAAAGGGATTTTATTAAAACTTACCATAAAATCCTTTTCTCCGAGTTCACTGACAGACGCAGCTCCCACCCCTCTGTGCTCTGTTCTTGTATGGCTTGTGTACGAACTGGTGAGCTATTCCATAGAGGGGGTTTATCTGGGAAGAGAGGACAGCCCCATGGGAGGGGCCAGCTGTTTCTTTTCCCTGCCTAGTTAACTCCTAGTGAGACCAGCATAAACCCACACGTAATGGAGAGCTGCGTCTGTCAGTGAACTCGGAGAAAAGGATTTTACGGTAAGTTTTAATAAAATCTCTTTTTTTCTTTGCAGGTAAAAATTTTTTTTTTCTACGGAGCAAATAGAGGATTGCACCCACGATCAGCAGATCACGGCTGCAATCTTAGACTCCTGTCTGCTCATACCTCATAGGGGCAGACAGTTACCTGGGAGCTGGAGCACCCTCGCTGCTCATTGAGAACTAAAAGCGCTCTGCTGCAATGGCTGCTGGTACTTCATCCACAGGAAACTGTGGTGGAATGACGTGGCAGTCTGGATGAAGCCCTGCATGTCTGGGCTGGTTTCAATTTGTGTCTACGGGTGTGGGGAGATCTTTCGCCCACTGTCACAGGTAGGGGGGATCGGGAGGGAGAGATGCAGATGCTGGAACATGTTACATGTCACACCCTCAAAACAGGTGGAGCATGTGACATGTTCCAAAGGTGAACTTATCCTTTAGGACTAAGCCTGTGTTCTGTACTGTATGTTGAATGGAAAAAACAAAAGAGGGGGGTGGGGGTTTGACTTTAACCTGTTCAAGCTCCTGCACCTTACACACACACGCACAGACTCTTACACTTTTTAAAAGTAGTGCAGCTATGTTTCCTTTGAATGAATATACTACAAGTACCATCGTCCACAGACGTACATGTAGTTTGAATGAACTGCGGGTGGGCTGATCATAATGCCCGTAGTCCATTCACACTGCCTACATCTCTGCAATGACAACCCTACAGAGGTACAGAGCTGAAGGCAGTGTGTGCAGGAGCCTGACATTGCACCCGTGATCTGCTGATCGCAGATGCAATGCTGTTTGTTTAAAAAAATGCACCTTTTTTACCTGCAAAAATATGCACATTTATTATTTTTATTTAAAGGTGAATTTAGCCTTTTAGAACATGTTACATGGTACACCCGTGTTCAGGGTGTATGGGAGAACTACAAGTACTGACAGCCTTTGCAGCTGTCGGCTTGTAGTTATCAATGAACTACCAGGGCTCTGTCCGTTTAGTGCTCTAGGTACTTCATGATTCTTTTTGTCTGTGTGTATCTGCCTGCTTGTACGGGATAATAGCAGACAGCTTACACTGACAGTCTGCAAGAGCCCTGCATTGCACCCACGATTTGCTGGTCACGAGTGCAATGCTTTACAGGCTCAAAAACAAAAAGCACATTTTTTTTTTTTACCTGCAGAAAGATGTGCATTTATTTATTAGGTAAACTTCTCCTTTAGGCTGGATTCACACTAGTGAGAATTGGATGCTGGTTTCCATGCATCCGATTCGCATGTCAGGAGACTGTGACCGCCTCTCTATGAAGGAGTCCTGTGCATCTTTTGGTCCGTTTCAGGTCCGAATTCAGCCAAAAATTCGGGCTGAAATTGGACCTGAAACAGTGAATGGGGACACACCGAACCCTGGCTGTGAGCCTCTCCATGCTGCGGAGTGAACTCAGCCTTAAGTTAGCAACATATATCCTAGTTGTCCAAGGCTTAGCCCGTGTCCTTTATTGTACTCCAAGAAACGTATTTGACAGTTAAGTAAAAAATTGCACAAATGTTGCACTTCTCAAACAGATATAACAAAATGCTTCCAATGGTATATTTACCAAGCCAAAGGGGAAGCATATACGAGATATAAGAGGATAGATGAAGTTATCTACCGCAGCTATACTCAGACAATGCTTTCCTATGGCCCTATTCACACTCTGCATTTAGCAACGGTTTCGTTACATAGATTTGACTGCATCCAGGAACGATGTATTGCAGCTATCTGCACATAACTGCAGGTAAAAGCAGTGCACTGTGTCACCTGCAGATAGCAGTGGCAACAAGCAGAGAAAATCAACAGGAAGCACATTAGAAATGTCAAGAATGTTCCATTGCAGCTAAATGCAGCTAATCTTAATGTACAACTGCAAGTGATCATTGTGCCTGGAGTCTTGGAATTTCAAAATAACAAAAAAGTTATTTTATTATAACTTACCGTAAAATCCTTTTCTCTGAGTTCACTGACAGACGCAGCTCTTCTTATGACACATGTGGTTATGCTCATATCACTAGGCAAAAATAAAACAAAAGCATAGGTTGGCCCCTCCTAGGGGGCCGTCCGCACCTTGGCATATAATCCCCCTGCTCTGCATAGCACATCAGTTCGTAACAAGCCGTACAAACTCCACAGAGGGGTGGGTGCTGCATCTGTCAGTGAACTCAGAGAAAAGGATTTTACGGTAAGTTATAATAAAATCCCTTTTACTCTTACGTTCACTGACAGACGCAGCTCTTCTTATGACACATGGGATATCCCAAAGCTGTGCCAATCAAGAGGGGTGGGCAAACTATAACAACAGTTCCCAACAAAAAAGCCCTCTCAGACGGCGCCATCCGTGCCTAAACTGCCGCTTGTAATACTTTGCGGCCAAAGGCAGCATCCGAAGATGCTGAGACATCAATCTTATAAAACTTAGTAAACGTGTGCACTGAGGCCCAAGTAGCCACTTTGCACACCGGAGACACCGAATCCTGGTGTCTAAACGCCCAGGAAGTACTAACTGCTCTGGTGGAATGAGCCGTGACTGGAAATGGGGGAACCTTGCCCCGAACCTCATATGCATGAGTCACGGTCTTCCTGATCCAAAGAGAAATGGTAGCTGTCGAGGCCGCCATGCCTTTGCGCGACCCTCCCGTCAGCACAAATAAAGAATCAGACTTCCGAAAAGAAGCTGTAGAAATCAAATACACCCGCAAAGCCCTCACCACATCCAAAGAATGCAGTTCAACTTCTTTGGGATGCGACGGGTGCGGGCACAATGAGGGAAGAACAAAATCCTCATTCAAATGAAAAGACGGAACCACCTTCGGAAGAAACGAAGGGGAAGGTCACAAAACCGCTTTGTCCTTATGAAGGACAATGTAAGGTGACTTGCAGGATAACGCTGCCAACTCAGACACCCGCCTAGCGAATGTAACAGCCACCAGAAAGGCCACTTTCTGCGACAACAGTCGCAAGGGAATGTCCCTGATCTTTTCATATGGTGGCTTCTGCAGCACAGAAAGCACCAGATTCAAATCCCACGGCGCCAGAGGCGTCCGTATCCGAGGAGCCACATGACGTACACCCTGTACAAATGTACGGATCAACGAATGTGACGCCAAGGGCCGTTGAAAAAGAACCGCCAGGGCCGAAATCTGACCCTTAAGCGTACTTAACGCCAGGTTCTCGTCCAGTCCCTGCTGTAAAAAAGTCAGTACTCTGGACACTGTATAAGAGTGGGAGTTCCAACCCCCTGTCTCGCACCAGGCAATATAGGCCTTCCAGGTCCTATGATAAATCTTATGTGAAGTACCCTTACGTGCTTCAATCGTAGTAGGGATCACGGAGTCCGAGACACCCCTATCCCTCAACACCTGGGACTCAATAGCCAAGCCGTCAAAGCCAGCGAGGGTAAAGAAGGGTGCAAGATGTGCCCCTGAGACAGTGGGTCTCCGCGAAGCGGAAGACGCCACGGAACATCTGTCACCATCCGCACCACGTTGGCGTACCAAGGACGTCTAGGCCAATCCCGAGCTACCAGGATTGTCGGGATTCCCTCTGTTTCTATCCTGCGCAGAACCCACTGTAGAAGCTTTAGGGAAGGGAAGATGTACAGTAGCTGATACCGACCCCAGGGTGTTACTAGTGCGTCCGAGGCGACCGCCAACGGATCTCTTGTTCTGCACACAAAGGTCTGTACCTTGTGATTGAACCTGGAGGCCATGAGCTCCACCTCTGGCGTGCCTCACTTGAGGCAAATCTGGCAGAACACTTCTGGATGTAGGGACCACTCCCCCTGATCCAGAGTCCGGCGGCTGAGAGAGTCCGCTTGCCAGTTTTCCACGCCTGGAATGTAGATTGCAGAGAGAGCTGGCACGTGAAGTTCTGCCCACCGAAGGATCAGGGAGGCCTCGCCGACCAACGGGACAGACAAAGCCTGATCGCCCTCAGTTCCAGTACATTTATCGGAAGGCAAGCTTCCTGAACTGACCAACGACCCTGGGCAGAGAACTGCCCCAGGACCGCTCCCCAGCCCGACAGGCTGGCATCCGTCATTACTATCGACCAATTGAGGGGGAGAAAACATTTTCACAATTTTAGGGCTGGAGCCTGAATCCACCAAAACAAGGATCCTCGGGCCTGATGATCCAACCTGATCAGTCTGTCTAGGGATAGGGGAGATTTGTCCCATTGCGACAAAATCACCTTCTGCAGGAGCCGAGTGTGACTCTGGGCGTACGGTATCACTTCGAAAGCTGACACCATGAGCATCAACACTCGCATACAGAACCGTAAGGAGGACCACGGGCGTGATAACAGGGTTCGCACTGCTGCCTGTAATGTCAGGAGCTTGCTCGGCGGTAAAAACACCCTTGCCTGCACCGTGTCCAGAATCAGACCCAGGTATTCCAGCCGGTAGGATGGAGTCAATGATGACTTCTGCAGGTTGATCAGCCAACCAAATTCTTTTAACGTGGACACCGTGATTATCACGTTTTCCTCCAGAGCCGCAGCTGACTCTGCTCTCAGGAGTAAATCGTCGAGGTACGCCACCACCGCGTTACCTCTCTGTCTCAACAGTGCCAGCATCGGGGCCACCACCTTGATGAACACTCGGGGAGACAAAGCCAGCCCGAAGGGAAGTGCCACAAACTGGTAATGCAGATCTCCCACTGCGAAGCGTAGAAAACGCTGGTGACTGTGAGAAACTGGAACGTGAAGATACGCGCCCCTGATACCCAGGGACGCCATGAGTTCCCCTTGGTGCAGGGCGGCCACGACTGAGCGGATGGACTCCATCCTGAATCTCTTTGTCTTTACAAAGCAGTTTAGTGCCTTCAGGTCCAGAACTGGCCTGACACCGCCCTTCTTGGGCACCACAAAGAGGTTTGAGTAAAACCCGTGAAATCTTTCCACCACGGGTACCGGTACAATCACCTCCTGTTCGGCAAGCGCCCGAACGGCACCCAGAACCGCCTCCCGACGCCCCTGAGGGAGTTTTAAGTTCGAAGGGAAGAACCTTTCTGGGGCTAGAGAGATGAACTCTATCCTGTACCCGGAGGACACCACCTCCAGCACCCACCGATCTGTCTGCGAACCCCAGCAACCGGCCCCCCACCCCGTGCGTCGGGCGGTGGCAACTCATCATGCAGAGGTTGACTTATCCTTCGTTTTTTCGGACTTATGTTGCCAGGGCCTTTTACTGGACCCAGCGGAAGCCTTACCGGACTTGAAGCCCTTACCCGCTGAGCCGGGTGCACGAAAAAACTTCTTCTGACGTGAAGAAACAGGGCCCTGCCTACGGCGAAAATACGCCGTTTTTGCTCCGGCAGGAAAGTACTCTTCCCTCCCGTGAAATCCTTAATGATTTCATCCAACTTTGGCCAAACAGACGCCCTCCTTGAAAGGGAAGATCTGTAAGAGCTTTCTTCGAAGCCTGGTCGCCCGACCAGGAGCGGAGCCACAGCACCCGCCTGATAACAATTGCAAAAACAGACATTTTTGACAGTATGGGAAGCAGGTCCAAGGCCGCATCGCATATGTAGCGGAGACCTTCTTCCAATTGCTGTGCACATTGCACCTCAGCCTGTGCACACTCACAAATTAAACCAGTGTGTAGTGTGGCAGCGTGCTCGTGAAGAGATTGCGCCGCCATAGCAGCCGTCAGAGCTGGCCGCATGGCTGACCCAGCCAACAAGAACAGTGCCTTAGACACTGCTTCCATGCGGCGATCGGCCGCCTCTTTTAAAGACGGAGACCCCTCCAAGGGAATGGTCGTTGCCTTATTCAGACGGGCCACCGGTGGGTCCACTGCTGGGGAAGCCCATCTCTTAGTAAAGCTATTCTCAAAGGGGTAACGAACAGCAAAGCTTTTGGGTAAGGCAAAGGAATGTTGCGGCCGTAGCCATTCCTTGAACACTGCCTGTTCAAACACCTGATCATAAGGGTAGGCCCTAGGGGACCTAGAGGGCTTAAGCGATCCACAAATATATGTGGACTCAAGCAACTCCCCTGCTTGGTCAAGTCGCATGGAGTTGCGGATATCAGTGATCAAAGCGGCCACTATCGCTTTTTTCGCTCGAAAATGGAGCCTCCTGACCACCTTCGCCATCTGAGGGTATCAGTTAACCCTCTGACAGGTCCACGGGGGTTCACGTAACCACCGAGGCACTCTCTGGTTCCGAATCCTCCCGGGGTGGATTGTTGCTCCGCAGGTACCCCTGCCATAGCACTGCCGGCCTCTGACATCCCAGACTTCCGGCACCCCCACTGTGTGACCACCACCTCTACCCCACCAATCAGCCAGGGAGACCCGGGAGGATTGCACCCACCACTACCAGCACCCAGGGAGAGCCAGCTATACTTGCTGTTTTAAATGCCTCAGCACTGTGACCGGAATGAGCAATGCCAAAAATCCACTGCACTTCAAGAGCCTGCACCGCCTATGTCAGCCACGTTGTCCAAGCAAAAACGGAAGTGTGTTTTTATCACTTCCTGTAATACCGAGAACGACCACGGGGGGCCGCCAGAGAACAGGCTGAAAACCGCATGGGCTACCAAACAATGGCTGCTGCCATCAACACAAGCCAAGCATACGGCAAAATGGCGCGGATGAACGAGCGGTGATCCACACCGAATGGCGGCGAACTGCCAAATGCAGTCTCCGAACGGTCAGTGCGGGGTGCGGTACTGAGGGGGGGAATGGGAGATGAACACCCCAGATGCGTCCCCACTAATAGGCCCCCACCGGCCGGCTACCTTAGAAGCTGCCCAGGTGCCCACTCTCCACGCCCTAAGACGGAAGAGGGTCTACTCACCAATCCGACAGGCGCAGCAGGTAGCCACCCGGAGTAGACTTACCTCCCCACGGAGAGGCATGCTGCTGGCCAGGCCCCTGGACAGGAACAGAACCAGTCACTGGGCTCTAGTGGGATTAGCCACTGGCCACCCGCACGGAATGGGCGCTATGCGGCGTGCCCCCGCTAAGGGTAGCTCGCTTCGACATTGGCCGGACTGGGGAATGTTTTTGGATTCTAGATATCCTCTATACCGCCAGCCGGCTTCTTGATAGCAGTCTTCATCAGAAAAACCTTCAGGAGACCGCAGATCCCATAGGGAACCAGGTCTACTCCTTGCACTAGGCAATAAAAACTGATGTGCTATGCAGAGCAGGGGGATTATATGCTAAGGGGAGGGGCCAACCTATGCTTTTGTTTTATTTTTGCCTAGTCTACTCCTAGTGATATGAGCATAACCCCATGTGTAATAAGAAGAGCTGCGTCTGTCAGTGAACATGACTTTTAACAGTAACATACTTTTAACAGCGGCAGAACAGCTGCCCGTGTGAAAGGGGCCTTAAGGTTTACATACACTGTAAATTGATATCTGTTTGATAAATGCTTCTTCTGCTTTCTTTGAAATAGGAGCATTGGAATGAAGAACACTCCTGATGTGTTTGACCTGCATTCCCCTTGAAAACCAAATGTTCAGCGGTTGCATTCCTCGCTCCATAGACTTTCGATTTTTACCCAGAGTACCTGTAAACAAAATCTGGGAACTTTAATTTAAAGGGGAAGATGAGGCTAACCATACCTGTTCTTAAAAACTCCCCCCCACCCTTTTAATTCCGCACCCCTTCCCCCTCACCACCACCTACCTTGCAAAAACTGTATTTAAAGGTCTGTGTACATACCTGCTGCTGTAGGGGAGAGGAAGGAGCACTCCTTTACACAGAGGAGCTGGATGTACACAGATCTATTTTACACAGCCTATGTAGGTTCGATAGGAGGACGTGGGAGGGAATGTTCTTAAGGATACTTATAGTTAACCTTTACTATGGACAATCCTTTTTTTTGTTTGTTTTTTTGTTTTGTTTTTTTTTTGTTTTATATGTAAATACAGTTTGATTTAATCCAAATAACTATTCGTTTTAATGGTAAATATGTGTGAAAATTGCATGTACTATTTTATTGATGTTTGAGTATTCATACATGTTAAAACCTTTCTTTTGACTTTTACCAGATTTAACTCTTTTTATGTAAAATCTGGATATTTGGCACCCATGATGAAAAATTAGCACAGGTTTATAAATTAAGAAGGAGCTGAAGCCATTCTACAGCTGGATTATTCTGACCACACATGTATGTGTAATGCCAAGGAGTATTTAGACTGGCTGGGCATGGTTTCTACCATTTACCCACGCTGAGTATCAAGTCTAAAATATCCTAATTTAAAAAAGTGCTGGATATGAAAAAAAAATGTATGCTCATCTAGGTGGATGCAGCATGAGTCCCCTGCCGCCTCTCCACCAAGATCTGAGTGATCAAAGACTGGTTCTTGCTCAGTTTGGTTCTGGGGGAGCAACTGGCTCAGGCTTTTAGCAATGTGCTGAGAATGCTGGTCTGGCATTTGGGTGGTTCCCAACAATAAACTTGGGATCTCTCCTGAGTCTGGACTGGTTAAGTCACGTCAGCCGACAGTATGCTTTAGCCTGCTGTCGACTGAATACGGGTCATATGAGTGCAGAACGAAGTTCACTTCTGTCATCCCCAGAAGTAGGGCCAAAAGAGCTTTGGCCCCACCTCTCTTTAAAAAATACCTGGCCTTTGCATTTTTAATACTAGATCCCAATGAATATTTAAAATTGAGTGGGTTGAAGGTATCGACTATCCCCTATTTGGATATTTTTGTGTCCATTTTTTTATTTGCTAACTTACTTTAAAATATGAATGAATATGGTGAATTCCTAAGCGTGATTAGATCACTGATACATCTTGTATTTGCATTCAATAGAATTTCTCTCTCTCTTCTTTTCCCTTGCCTTCTGCTGCATCACTAACCAACACCCACTGACTGGCTTTAGCTGACTTTGCCTTTCTCCAATCAAGACGGGTGCCTTGGGGACGAGGCTCCGTGCTCTCCCTTTTCTCCCTCCCCCAGCTACAAGCTATCTCCCTCCAGCTCCTCGCTCCCTTCCATGGGCCTGGGGGCTATCGGTTCGGGCCTCAACCCCCAAACCTTCGCTGCTAGACAAGTAAGAGTCCTTGTGTGCTTTTTGGATCACCTTCAAAGGCAGGTTGTCCTTAGTTGCATTTGCAGCAACAAGGTGAAAGAAGCCTTCATTTGGTGGTCGCTAACTTCTCTTTTTTCAGGATGCTTACATTGCCTAATTCAGATTGCTGGCTGCACTACAAACCATAGTTATGTAAAATGCTTAAGTACCTCCTTATTTTTCTAGATTTTTCTTTTATTTTACCTTCTTTTAAATAAATTACATTTTTAAAGTTCATATTCTTCTATAGCAGTGAGGCCACTTTATGGGGCATTAAATTTACATTTAAAATTAAATCCCTGCCTTCTACAACCCCAATTCCAAAAAAGTTGGGATGCTGTGTAAAATCTACATAAAAACAGAATGCAAAGATTTGCAAATCCTATACACCCGTATTTAATTCACAATAGAAATAAAAAAAAACATATCAAATGTTTAAACTGAGACCATTTTAACAACTTGCCCACCAGCCGCCGCAGTTATACTGCGGCAGGGCAGCTCTCCTGCATGAACCGCCGTACGGCGGTCCCTGCATGTGAAACTTTGGGCGCGGGTCCCGCTGACTCTATGTCCACCTGCAATCGCGGTACACAGAAACAGAACGGGGATCTGCCTATGTAAATAAAGCGGATCCCCGTTCTGACAGGGGACATCACAGAGATTTGCTGTTCCTAGTGATCGGGAACAGCGATCTCTATGATGTCACAGGCAGCCCACCCCCCCTACAGTTAGAACACACCCAGGGAACACAGTTAACCCCTTGATCACCCCCTAGTGTTAACCCCTTTGCTGCCAGTGTCCTTTATTACATTGATCAGTGCTATAAAAATGCACTGATCGATGTATAATGTCAGTGGTCCCCAAAAAGTGTCACATAGGGTCAGATTTGTTCGCCACAATGTAGCAGTTCAGCTGAAAATCGCAGATCGCCGCCATTACCAGTAAACCCACAAAAAAAATGCATAAAAGTCCATGAATCTATCCCTTATTTTGTAGACGATATAACTTTTGCGCAAACCAATCAATATACTCTTATTGCGTTTTTTTTTTTTTACCAAAAATATGTAGAATATATATTGGCCTAAACTGATGAATAAATTATTTTTTTATATATATATATATATATTTATATATATATATATTTGGATATGTACAGTTGTATGCTAAAGCTTAGGAACCCCTGACAATTTCCATGATTGTCATTTATAAATATTTGGGTGTTTGGATCAGCAATTTCATTTTGATCTAGCAAATAACTGAAGGACACAGTAATAATTCAGTAGTGAAATGAGGTTTATTGGATTAACAGAAAATGTGCAATATGCATCAAAACGAAATTAGACAGGTGCATAAATTTGGGCACCCTTGTCATTTTGTTGATTTGAATACCTGTAACTACTTAGCACTGATTAACCACTTGCTTACTGGGAACTTGCACCCCCCTCCTGCCCGGACCAATTTTCACTGTCACTATTTGAATGACAATTGCGCAGTCGTGCGACGCTGTACCCAAACAAAATTGATGTCATTTTTTCCCACAAATAGTGCTTTCTTTTGGTGGTATTTGATCACCTCTGCTGTTTTTATTTTTTGCGCTATAAACACACAAAGAGCTGCGATTTTGAAAAAAGAACGATCTTTTTTACTTTTTGCTATAGTAAATATCCAAAAATAAAAAATAAAAAAACAAATGTATTCATCAGTTTGGACCGATATACAGGTGCTGTCATATAATTAGAATATCATCAAAAAGTTGATTTATTTCACTAATTCCATTCAAAAAGTGAAACTTGTATATTATATTCATTCATTACACACAGACTGATATATTTCATATGTTTATTTCTTTTAATTTTGATGATTATAACTGATGACTAAGGAAAATCCCAAATTCAGTATCTCAGAAAATTAGAATATTGTGAAAAGGTTTAATATTGAAGATATCTGGTGCCATACTCTGATCAGCTAATTAACTTCAAAACACCTGCAAAGGCCTTTAAATGGTCTCTCAGTCTAGTTCTGTAGGCTACACAATCATGGGGAAGACTGCTGACTTGACAGTTGTCCAAAAGATGACCATTGACACCTTGCACGAGGAGGGCAAGACACAAAAGGTCATTGCAAAAGAGGCTGGCTGTTCATAGAGCTCTGTGTCCAAGCACATTAATAGAGAGGCGAAGGGAAGGAAAAGATGTGGTAGAAAAAAGTGTACAAGCAATAGGGACAACCGCACCCTGGAGAGGATTGTGAAACAAAACCCATTCAAAAATGTGGGGGAGATTCACAAAGAGTGGACTGCAGCTGGGGTCAGTGCTTCAAGAACCACTACACACAGACGTATGCAAGACATGGGTTTCAGCTGTCGCATTCCTTGTGTCGAGCCACTCTTGAACAACAGACAGCGTCAGAAGCGTCTCGCCTGGGCTAAAGACAAAAAGGACTGGACTGCTGCTGAGTGGTCCAAAGTTCTGTTCTCTGATGAAAGTAAATTTTGCATTTCCTTTGGAAATCAGGGTCCCAGAGTCTGGAGGAAGAGAGGAGAGGCACACAATCCACGTTGCTTGGGGTCCAGTGTAAAGTTTCCACAGTCAGTGATGGTTTGGGGTGCCATGTCATCTGCTGGTGTTGGTCCACTGTGTTTTCTGAGGTCCAAGGTCAACGCAGCCGTATACCTGGAAGTTTTAGAGCACTTCATGCTTCCTGCTGCTGACCAACTTTATGGAGATGCAGATTTCATTTTCCAACAGGACTTGGCACCTGCACACAGTGCCAAAGCTACCAGTACCTGGTTTAAGGACCATGGTATCCCTGTTCTTAATTGGCCAGCAAACTCGCCTGACCTTAACCCCATAGAAAATCTATGGGGTATTTTGAAGAGGAAGATGCAATATGCCAGACCCAACAATGCAGAAGAGCTGAAGGCCACTATCAGAGCAACCTGAGCAGTGCCACAGACTGATCGACTCCATGCCACGCCACGTTGCTGCAATAATTCAGGCAAAAGGAGCCCCAACTAAGTATTGAGTGCTGTACATGCTCATAATTTTCATGTTCATACTTTTCAGTTGGCCAAGATTTCTAAAAAATCCTTTCTTTGTATTGGTTTTAAGTAATATTCTAATTTTCTGAGATACTGAATTTGGGATTTTCCTTAGTCATCATCAAAATTAAAAGAAATAAACATTTGAAATGCATCTGTCTGTATGTAATGAATGAATATAATATACAAGTTTCACTTTTTGAATGGAATTAGTGAAATAAATCAACTTTTTGATGATATTCTAATTATATGACCAGCACCTGTATATTCTTCTACATATTTTTGGTAAAAAAAAATCGCAATCGGCGTATATTGATTGGGTTGAGCAAAAGTTATAGCCCCTACAAACTATAGACATTGGTTTATGGCGTTTCTATTATTATTATTTTTACTGATAATGGCGGCGATCTGCAATTTTTATCGGGACTGCGATATTGCGGCGGACATGTCGGATATTTTTTACACTTTTTTGAGACCAATTACATTTATACAGCAATCAGATCTAAAAATAGACACTGATTACTGTATGAATGTCATTGGCAGGGAAGGGGTTAACACTAAGGGGGCAGTGAAGGGGTTAAATGTGTTCCCTGTGTGTGTGTGTGTGTTCTGTGGGGGGGCGGGGTTAACAGGCACATAACAGATCTAACTGATCCCAATCAGTAGATCTGTCATGCCCCCCACAGAGCGGGAAACCCCGTGCCCTGGTCCGACCCGCGGGCACGCTAACGTGGCGCCGAGAGCGGCCTCCCGGCAAAGCAGATCTGCGCTGTAGCCGTCACTCGGCTGTAGCGTGGATCTAAAGTGGTTAATTGGAACACACAATTGGTTCGGTGAGCTCATTAAGCCTTGAACTTCATAGACAGGGGCATCCAATCATGAGAAAAGGTATTTAAGGTGGCCAATTGCAAGTTGTTCTCTTTGACTCTCCTGAAGAGTGGCAACATGGTGGCCTCAAAACCACTCTCAAATGACCTGACAACAAAGAGTGTTCTACATTATGGTTTAGGGGAAGGCTACAAAAAGTTATCGCAGAGATATAAGCTGTCAGTGTCCACTGTGAGGAACATAGCGAGGCAAAGGCGAAGGATGGTGAAAACAGTCAAAAACAGCTCACAGACCACCACCAAAGACCTACAACATCAACTTGCTGCAGATGGTGTTACTGTGCATCGTTCAGCAATTCAGTGCACTTTGCACCGGGAGAAGCTGTATGGGAGAGTGATGCGAAAGAAGCCTTTTTTCTTACGTTCACTGACAGACGCAGCCCTTCATTGACAAGTGGGGTTTATGCACATCCTACTAGGTGTAGACAAGGCAAAATAGAAAAAAAGCAAGCTGACCCCTCCCAGGGGGCCGTCCTCACTCCAGCATATAACCCCCCTGCTCTGTATAGCATATCAGTTTTATTATGCCTAGTGAAAGGAGTAAGACCTGGTTCCCTGCTGGGACCTGCGGTTCCACAGATTGTTTCTTCTTTGGAAGCTATCTGATAGCAGACTGCAAGTAGCCGGCTGGGGCATAGAGGATATCCCGAATCATGAACATTCCCCAGTGTGGCCGACCGATGCAAGCTACCCTTAGCCCTGTCGCGGTCCACCGCATCATACCCGTTCCGTGCGGGAGGCCAGTGGGTGACCCCCACTGGCGTCCAGTGACCGGGCTCTTCTCACGTCCAGGGGCGCTGGGCCTGCAGCATCCCTCTCCACCAGATGGGAGGAAGTTCTGCAAACAGGTGGCTACCCGCTACACCTGTCGGATTGGTGAGTGACCCCCTCTCTCCCCCCCTAGGGGTGCGGAGGGGGGCTGGGCATTTTTTAGCGGACTAGGCCGGCCGGTGGAGGGTTTCTAGGGCTGCAGGCCACCGTGGGTGTCTTTGCTCAGGATCGCCCCCTTTCCCCACACCGCACCCCGCGCTCTAAAAGCCGCCATGCGGCGATCCACCGCCATTTTGCGGCAGATCGTCGCCATTTTGCAGTAGCCGCGGCCATTTTGTGGGCTATTTTGGCCTCTAGTGACGGATCGGCGGCGATTTTGCCGTAGTCGTGGCCTATGTAACAGGCTTTGGCCTCTTGTGACCGCTCAGCGGCCATGTTTGATGTGCCTGTGGATGAAAACGCCACTTCTTCCTCTTTCACTCTGGGACAGCGTGGGTGGCACAGGGCGGCGCAGGCTCCTGACTGGTGGCAAGCACTCCTACTGGGACGCAGCGCTTGCGGGGCAATCATACACAGCAAGTATAGCTGGGCTCTCCCTGGGGTGCTGGTAGCGGTGGGTGCAATCCTCCAGGGTGTCTCCCGGTTGATCGGTGGGGCTGCATTGTGGGGGTGTCAGGGCCTTTTGGCCTGTCAGTGTCCGGTAGTGCAATGGCGGCTGAACCTGCGGGTCTTTCCAAGGAGGAGTCGGTTGAAGCGCAACCTGCGCTGGAGCCTCCGGTTCCCCTGGATCAGCTAAGATCCGTGCTGGGGGAATTTTTTCCCCGGGAGGTGCCGTGCTGTGCGAACGGGGTGACTAAAAAGCGTCCACCCCCCCTTCATCGGGGGAGGATTCTGAACCGAAAGGGGCCTCAGTGGTCACGGGGACCCCTGTGGAGCTCTCAGATGGTGAACTGGAGGGCGAGGAAGACCAGGGGGCCTCGGTAGCACGCGGGAGGGCGCTGGTGGCCTCCCTGATCGTCAATATCCGTGCGTCGGGGAGTCGCAGGAGTCTGCATACGTTTGTGTGTCTTTTAAGCCACCTAGGTCCCCTAGGGCTTATCCCTATGATCAATTCTTTGACCAGCTGGTCTATAAGGAATGGCAGTGTCCGCAGAATTCCTTTGCCTTGCCCAAACGTTTCGCTGTACGCTATCCCTTTGAGGATAGTTTTGTGAAGAAGTGGACCCTCCGGTGGCTCGCCTGAATAAGGCAACGACCATCCCCTTGGAGGGGTCTCCCTCTTTTAAGGATCCGGCCGATAGGCGAACAGAGGCGGTAGCCAAGGCACTCTTCTTGTTGGCGGGGTCGGCCATGAGACCGGCCCTGATGTTGGCCATGGTGGTGCAATCCCTTACCGAGTGTGCGACTGAGTTGCACAATGAGTTGAGCTACGGGAGCTCGCTTGAGGTGTCACAGTGAGCAGACCATCTGATACAGGGTCTTCGGTACCTGTATGACACAGCTTTGGACCTGCTTCCCATGCTGTCTAAGATGTCTGTTTTCGCAGTCATTATCAGACGGATGCTGTGGTTACGCTGTTGGTCGGATGACCACGCATCTAAGAAGGGCCTCACGGATCTCCCCTTTCAGGGCGGTCGGCTCTTTGGGGCACAATTGGATGAAATCATTAAAGATTTCACCGGAGGGAAGAGTACTTTTCTCCCGGAGCCCAGGCGGCAGGGTCCTGCTTCTTCGGGTCAGAAGAGGTTTTTTCGTGTGCCCGTTGCAGCAGGCAAGGGCTCAAGGCCCGGCAAGTCTGCCGCGGGATCCGGTAAACGGCCCTGGCAGCGCAAGAGCAAAAAGGTGGGTGAAAAGTCCTCCTCCGCATGATGGGTTGCCCCCACCCGATTCTCGGGTGGGGGGCCGACTTCTGGGGTTCGCAGACAGGTGGACTGCCCGCATTTCCGACCGATGGGTGCAGGAAGTGGTGTCCTCCGTATACAGGATAGAGTTCAGCACTCTACCCCCAGACAGGTTCTTCCCATCGAACTTGAGACTCCCTCAGGGGCATCGAGCGGCTCTCCTAGGGGCTGTTCAGATGCTCTCCGAACAAGGGGTGATTGTGCCGGTACCTCCGTTGGAAAGGTTCCGCGGCTTCTATTCAAACCTCTTTGTGGTGCCCAAAAAGGGTGGGGTCAGGCGTGTTCTGGACCTAAAAGCGCTAAACCACTTTGTGAAGGCGCGAAAGTTCCGGATGGAATCTGTCCGATCGGTCGTGGCCGCCCTGCACCAGGGGGACTTCATGGCATCTCTGGATATCAGGGACGCGTATCTCCATGTTCCCATTTGTCCCCGGCACCAGCGCTTTCTGCGCTTTGCGGTGGGGGATCTACATTATCAATTTGTGGCACTTCCCTTCAGTCTGGCCTCGGCTCCTCGGGTGTTCACCAAGCTGGTGGCTCCGGTGCTGGAGCTATTGAGGCAGAGAGGCATTGCGGTAGTAGCATACCTCGACGACTTACTCCTGCGAGCGGAGTCTGCTTCGGCCCTGGAGGAGAATGTGGCTATCACCATGGCCTCGTTGAAAGACTTCGGCTGGCTGATCAACCTGCAGAAGTCGACGTTGACCCCGTCCTGTCATCTGGAATATCTGGGTCTGATTCTGGACACGGAGCAGCCGAAAGTGTTCTTGCCTCCGGCCAAGTTACTAACACTGCAAGCAGTGGTGCAAACCCTGCTGTCACGCCAGTGGTCCTCCTTACGGTTCTGTATGCGGGTGTTGGGGCTCATGGTTTCAGCCTTCGAGGCGGTACCATACGTCCAGAGTCACACTCGGCTCTGGCAGCGAGCGATTCTGTCACGGTGGGACAAGTCTCCGCTGTCCCTGGACCAGCTGATCAGATTGGATCATCAGACCAGAGGATCGTTGACTTGGTGGCTTCGGGCCTCTGCTCTAATGTTGGGGAAGTCTTTCCTCCTCCTGAATTGGTTGATAATCACGACGGATGCCAGCCAGCGGGGGGGGGGGTCCTGGGGCAACTGTCTGCTCAGGGCCGTTGGTCGGCGCAGGAATCCGGCCTTCCGATAAATGTGCTGGAGCTGAGGGCAATCAGGCTCCGCCTCTCCCACTGTACTGTAGGGCTACGCGGCCTCCCAGTTCGGGTTCAGTCGGACAACGCCACATCTGTGGCGTACGTGAACCATCAGGGCGGAACGAGGAGCTCGGCAGCAGCTGCGTAAGCGGCTCTCATTCTGCGATGGGCAGAACTTCACATGCCGGCAATCTCCGCCATTTACATTCCGGGCGTAGAAAATTGGCAGGCAGACTTTCTCAGCCGCCAGACGCTGGCAAGTGTTCCACCAGATTTGCCATTAGTGGGGCACGCCAGACGTGGACCTCATGGCGTCCAGGTTCAATCACAAGGTGCAGACCTTCTTGTGCAGAACAAGGGACCCGTTGGCGGCCGCCACGGACGCCTTGGTAGCGCCTTGGGGTCGGTATTGGCTCCTGTACGCCTTCCCTCCCATCAAGCTAAGCGGAGGGAATCCCAACAATCCTGGTAGCTCCGGATTGGCCTCGAGACCCTTGGTACGCCAACGTGGTGCGAATGGTGACAGATGTTCCCTGGCGTCTGCCGCTGCAAGAAGATCTGCTGTCACAGGGACCCATCCTGCACCCTGCTTTACCCTTGCTGGCTTTGACAGCTTGGCTATTGAGTCCCAGGTGCTGAGGGATAGGGGTGTCTCTGACTCCGTGATCCCTACCATGCTTAAGGCACGCAAGTGTACTTTGCGCAAGATTTATCATCGCACCTGGAAGGCCTATATTGCCTGGTGCGAGGCGGGGGGTTAGAACCCCCTCTCTTACATTGTGTCCCGGGTGCTGGCTTTTTTGCAGCAGGGCCTGGATAACAAGTTGGCATTGAGTACTCTCAAGGCAGTGCCGTAGCGCAAAAAATGGCCTGGTCATTAAGGGGGGTAAAACCGCCCAGTGCTGAAGTTAAGAAAAAATTAAGATCATTTTGAAATGAATGGTAGCAGCACGTCTCAAAAAAGTTGGGATAGGGCCATGTTTACTATGGTGTAGCATCCCCTCTTCTTTTAACAACATTCTGGGAACGTAGGAGACCAGTTGCTGGAGTTTTGGGAGATGAATGATGTCCCATTCCTGCCTGGTATAGGATTCTATCTGCTCACCATGCTTGGTCGTCTTTGTCATATTTTTCAATTCAAGATGTGCCAAACATTTTCAGTTGGTGAAAGGTCTAGACTGCAGGCAGGCCAGTTTAGCACCCGGGCTCTTTTACTACAAAGCCATGCTGTTGTCATAGATGCAGTATGCGGTTTATCATTGTCCTGCTGAAATATGCAAGGCTTTCCCTGAAAAAGACTTCTGGATGGGAGCATATGCTGCTCTAAAACCTGGATTAATCTTTCAGTATTGACGGTGCCCTTCCAGATGTGCATGCTGCCTATTCTATACACACTATGTGCACCCCCATACCATCAGAGATGCAGGCTTTCGGAATAAGCGCTGATAACAAGCCAGAAGGTCCTTCTGCTCTTTAGTCGCCAAAATGTCAAATTTCGATTTGTCTGACCAGAGAACAATTTTCCACTTTGTAACAGACCATTTTAAGCTTTGGCCAAGAGAAGACGGCAACATTTTTGAATTATGTTCAAATATGGTGGCTTCTTTGCATGATAGAGCTTTACATTGCATTTTTAGATGGCGCAGCAAACTACGTTCACAGGCAATGATTTTTGGAAGTATTCCTGAGCCCATGTAGTGATGTCCATCACAGGTTCATACCTGTTTTTATTGCCGTCTGAGGGCCCAAAGATCACAGGCATCTAGTATTGCGTTTCCCCCATGTCCCTTGTGCAGAGATTTCTCCAGATTCTTGGAATTTATTGATGATATGTATGTACTTTAGATGATGCCTCTATATAAATGTTGTTTTAATAATAATCACAAAATAAGTAAAATCTTTGCAATTCTGTGTTGAAGAGCATTATTCTGAAATTGTTTGATAATTTTTAGATGCAGGTTTTCACAGATTGGTGAACCTCTGCCCATATTTACTTCTGGGACACTCTGAGGCTGCATTCACACAGGGGCGACCCGACTTCAGCGTGACTTTTCTAGGTGATTTCAGGCAACTTGCAATGCGACTTCATGCCAGGCGACTTTGCCTGTGGCCAATCAGAGCAGGGAGGGAGGGGGTTGCCCTGAATAAATTCTTTTCTTTTCACTGTAAAGTCGCTTCCATTTATATGGGGGATCCGACTTGGAGGGGACTTCTATTCAATTCTATGGGCACAAGTTGGATAGAAGTCATGCAGGAACCTTTTCTAAAGTCACTCCGACTTCAGTAGTGTACATTAACCACTTAAGGACCGGAAGGATTTCCAGCTTTAGGACCGGAGCCCTTTTTGCGATTCGGTGCTGCGTCGCTTTAACTGACAATTGCGTGGTCGTGCGACGTTGTACCCAAACGAAATTTGCGTCCTTTTTTTCCCACAAACAGAGCTTTCTTTTGGTGGTATTTGATCCCCTCTGCGTCATTTCTGATCGCCTCTATAAACAAAAGAAGAGCGACAATTTTGCAAAAAAAAAACAAATTTCTTACTTTTTGCTAAAATACAAATCCAAAAAAAAAATATAAAAAAACATTTTTTTTCACCGTTTTTGGCCGATTTATATTCTTCATCATATTTGCGATAAAAAAAAATCGCAAACGGCGTTTATTGATTGGTTTGCGCAAAAGTGGTCGCGTTTACGGATGATGAGAATTCATTTTTGGGGTTTTTTTTTTTTTATTTTTTACTAATAATGGCGGCGATCTGCGATTTTTAGCGGTACTGCGATATTTCAGCGGACATGTCGGAACATTTTGACACTTTTTTGGGACCATTGGCATTTATACAGCGATCAGTGCTATAAAAATGCACTGATTACTGTGTAAATGCCATTGGCAGTGAAGGGGTTAACCTGCAGGGGGCGCTCTAAGGGTTAACAATGTTCCCTGGGCGTGTTCTAACTGTATGGGGGCTTGCCTAGCTGGGGAAGGGAAGTGGTCACAGCCTTCACGTACAGGAAGGCTGTGATCACAGCCCTTCCCCCTCACACAGAGCGGAGGTCCGTGTTTACTTACACGGACCTCCGCTCCTTCACTCCGGGGGGGGGGCATCGCGGGTGGCCGGCGGCAATCGAAGCCGCCGCACCCGCTCCCTGGCCCTCCCCAGACACAGTGAGCAATCTGGCGGCCGCCGTCGTATGACGGCGTTTCGCCTTACAGAGCCACTTTGCCGCCGTCAGATGCCGATCGGCGGTTGGCAAGTGGTTAAGACAGCTCCCATTCATTTCAATTAGATTTCAAATGTCAAGCAACTTGAGGCGACTCAAGTCGGAGCGCAAGTCTCCCCTGTGTGAATGGGCACTTACTCTCTAAGTTGCTTTTTTATACGAAATTGTGCTACTGACCTTTACCAAATAGCGTAATTAGTTGCAAAATGTTCTTCTAGCTGTTCCTTGTTAGTACCACTTACTTTGCCAGCTTTTTGTTGCCCTGTCCTGAATTTTTGGAGACGTGTTGCTGCCATCAATTTTAGAATTACCTTATTTTTTTTCTTAAAATGGTACATTTTCTCAGTTTAAACACGTGATGTTTTCTTTTGGTAAAAAAATATGGGTTTATGCGCTTTGCACAGCTTTGCTTGCTGTTTTTATATAGATTTTACACAGCGTTCCAACTTTTTTGCAATTGGTGTTGTACATTAATGGAAATCCTTAACACTTGAATTTAAATAAAATTGAATGATCCATTTAATATGCTTGTGTGAAAATAAAACATCTAATGCCTAGCAAACAAGATTTGATATCTGTGGGTGAAGTAACCATCCTAGGCATTATCTGCAATTGATAAAAGATTCCTGTGACCAATGCAGTGTCATTTTTAAAAAATTGCCTAGAAACGCTAATTCTCAGAAGATTGGAATTGCTAGAATTCTGTTGGGTGGGAGAAAATGGTATATTTGTGAAGGTAAGCTACCAGGGGGCTTTTAAAAGAGAGTTACAGCTTTCATTTGAATTTGATTAGTTTATTCGGGCCAAGCTGGCCCACATGAACGATTTTCATTACAATACTATGCAGCCACTTTGTGCACTGTACTATACTTTAATTTAATACCATTAGCTACATACAGTATGTGGCGCTGTGCTCGGCAGCATTACAGGCAACTTTCCGTCTGCTGCTGGAACAAAATAGTCGGCTTGAATGCAGATCTGCCATTCAGGAGAAGCCTTGTATTTGTATCCATGAATACAAGGATTTTGCTGCTGCAGTATGATACAGTGCACATAGCAGTTGCTTACTAATATAATAGAAATAGTTCATGCCAGCCAACTTGGCCCAAATAAACTATTTTAAAGTCAATTGAGAGCTGAAATTCTACATTAACACACCTGCGTTAATGTGCATTGTGTTTTGGCAGCCAATGTATTTGAATGGTGTTACAGTGCTCCCCTGTGCAGTTAAAACCAGCACAGGCACATTGTGTCATTCAAAATGCAAAACCCAAACATTGTGCACTACCACATATTGTAGTAACTCATTAACTGCAGTAGCGTGAATCTATTCTAAAGGTATCCTAACCTGCTGACTGCATCCAGGTCCAGATTGGCAATTGAATACCTCTGGAATTTGTGTGGTGATGGTGTTTGAGAGTTTCTTGGAATTCACTTTGAAATTGCTTTGCCTTAGTTCATTTTGTATCAATATTATTATTATAACCACTTCCAAGCATGCACTACAGCTGGTCATATTACTCAACTACAGTTGACAGTGTTTGAAGCTCCTAAACATAGTTTCATAAAGCAATGCAGTTTACAGTACACAACATTGTCCTAGTGTAAACAACAAGGCTGCTGCTTAAGCCCATTCCAACATTGGCAGCTTTTGGATATTTTTATATTGCCTTCAGGAACAAAATGCCACCTGCTAGTGTTCTTTTCCAGAATGTGGATGCATGCTAAAGAAAGATGAATGCTCAAATTATAAGGTTGTTATTTAGGAGTAAACAAGTGTAATGAATGCTGTTGATCTAAAATTGTCAAAGCATTAATTTGTAGATCTGTACACTTTGGGGGAGTTTTACTAAAACTGGTGTACACAGAATCTGGTGCAGCTGTGCATAGTAACCAGGGTGGATAAAAATCAACGCTTTTTTAGAAAATAATAAAATTCTTTTGAAGTAAAAATGTATCTAAAGATAGTTTTCTATTTGAGGCTGTATATTCTGCAATATTTACATTTTTGGTAAACTCATTCAATGAATCCATGCTCTGAAAGCTGAGATAACATGTACTGCATTGATGCATTCACACAATTTCACAGTAACCATGAGATAAAACAAAGTTCAGGAATATTCCTTTATCCCATTGTTTTGCAAATCTATGTACACTACAAACTGTATGATTGAATCGGTTCTGATATCGCCGTTTTACTATACTGACAGCTTATTATTCTAAATCGGAAACCTTCATTTTGTTTGCAAATATTAAAGATTCTAACTACCAGCAAGAATGAGTCCTTACATTTAAAGAGCACCTGTCATTTCAGATCCATCATGACAGCGCCTGTTTGCGGGCATTCACTCGCCTGCTACTGCCACGTCCCTAACCTTGTGTTACTGCCGCATTACCAGCTGTCCCATTAAAGTGAATTGAACTGTTGGTGAGTCAACAGCGGGTCAGAGGAGGAGCCGCTGTGGGAAAGAGATGATAGTTCTCTTTAAAAATGATGATATAACTTGAATTGATTTACCCACTTCCTGACCAGGACATTTTTTGCGATATGGCACTGCGTAGCTTTAACCGTCAATTGAGCGGTCGTGTGACACTATACCCAAACAAAATTTATGTCCTTTTTTTCCCACAAATAGAGCTTTCTTTTGGTGGTATTTGATCACCTCTGTGGTTTTTATTTTTTGCTCTATAACTAAAAAAATTGACAATTTTTAAAAAAAAAAAAAATTTTTTTTATTTTCTGTTATAATACATATCCAAAAAAAAATCTAAAAAAAACTAATTTATTCATCAGTTTAGGCCAATATGTATTTTTCTACATATTGTTAGTGAAAAAAATCGCAATATTCGTATATCGATTGGTTTGCGCACATGTTATCGCATCTACAAACTACGGGATAGATTTATGGACTTTTATTTTCTTATTTTTATTTTTTTACTGGTAATGGCTGTGATTTGTGATTTTCAGCGGTACTGCGACATTGCGGCAGACAAATCTGACCCCAAATGACACGTTTTGGGGACCAGTGACATTATTACATGATGAGTGCTTAAAAAATTTAGTGATCAATGTATAAATGACATTAACAGGAAAGGGGTTAACACTAGAGGGCTATCAAGGGGTTAACTGTGTCCCCTGGGTGCGTTCTAACTGTAGGGGGGTGGGCTGCCAGGGACAAGACAGAGATGGCTGTTCCTGATCACTGTGAACAGCAGATCTCAGACATGTCCCCTGTCAGAACAGGGATCAGCCTTGTTTACATAGGCAGATTCCCATTCTGCCTCTGTGTAGAACGATCGCGGGCCGCCGGCACACATCGAGTCTGCGGGACCGTTAATCCCACATGCACGGACTGACGTACAGGTACCTCGGTTCGCGCAGGAAAGTCGACCTGCCGCCGTACAAGTGGTTGGATCAAGCCCTTTTACTAGTGATTTAAATCATGAATTAAATCGACTTGATTTAAATTAAATCCACCCTGATAGTAACCAAATAGCTTATAACTAACTGAAAATAAAACCTTGAAGCTGATTGGTTACTATGCACAGCTGCGCTAGACTCTGCGTCCAACAATTTTAGTACATTTCTCCTTTTGTATGCGTGTGTATATGTGTGATATATACACACACACACACACACACACAGTTCCTTGAAAAAGTATTTATATGCCTTAAAATGTTCCACATTTTGTAATGATATGACCAAAAACGTAAATGTATTTTATTGGGATTTTATGTGATAGACCTACACAAAGGTGTATAGGTGTGAGGGCTGACATGTATAAAGGTTGGGGGGGGGGGGGGGAGGGCAGACATATACAGACGGGAGGGGGGGGGGGGGGGTTGGAAATATGTACAG